>PVIC010022044.1:0-28015 GCA_004025085.1 Thryonomys swinderianus
ATGAGGGGAAGGAATAAATATGATACAGAAAGAAAATAAAAGAGCATGTATAAGGGGGGAGGAGGGGGGAGTGGGTAGGGATATGGGTAAAAATGAGAATTAACTTGTGGCATATACTGGTACAAATTTCCCAATGTTATATGTGATTTTGAGATGTATATAAATTGTACCAATAAAGAATTCAATTAAAAAAATATATCAATATTTATGGTCTTCTAGGAAGAATACCATGACTTCCAGCTGTTTCCCGTGTGAGCAGCTTTGGGAACCACTATTCATATGTGTTTGTGGTTGTGACTTCATGCCGTGTAACACAGCTAAAATTTCTTCTGGCAAAATTGTTCTCAGTCCATATGAAATTAAATATACCAGGCTCTCATAATCCATTACAAAGAAAGCCATGATCGCCGGATGCTTTCCGTCGGGACCAGTTTGAGGGTGGTGAGATGTGCTACAAGTTCTGTCCCGATGTTTAAAAACTTCTCCATCTGTTAAAGTGTGTCTCGCGTCGTGCCTCCTGCTCCCAGCAGCAGCCTCAGCTGGGCCCGGGGACGCGCTCCTCCCGAGACCCAGAGCTGCGCGGGTCCCGTTCCGCGTCAAGCCCCTGGCTCCGCAGCGACTGCACGGCGCCCGCGGACCTGTGTGCGCTACGCCCGGCTCTGCGTGCGGTAGCGACCCGCAGGGCCCCGGAGGACGGCACCGAGCCTTCCCTGCCCCGGGCCCCGCAGCAGGCGCGTCCCGGTGCTCGGCCTCTCTGAAGAAGCGGGCTGATAGCGACTCGGAGAATCTCTCCTTGAAGAGCAAATAGATGGAGAGTGAAATGGACAAAAAGAGAAAAGAAATACTCCTGTTGAAAAGGTAATGTCTGCCCCGGGCTTTGAGTTTATGGCTTACACTTACTTGTTTCTAAAATTCTGCTTCAGATCAGCTGTATGATTTTTTTTTTTTTTTTGAGACAGGGTCTCGCTCTGTAGTTCAGGCTAGCCCTGAGCTCACTATGTAGCCCAGGCAAGTCTCGGACTCAGCGATCCTCCTGCCTCTGCCTCCCAAGGGCTGGGATGACAGGTCGAGCCACCAAGCCCGGCACTGTGTTTTGTGATACTGATTGCTGGTGGACGGTATTGTTGTATGTGGTTACCAGGGGTCGAACCAGGAAGCTTGTGCTTGCTAGGCAGGCGCCAGAACCACTGAACTAAATCTCTGGCCCAGTTGTATGATTTTTATGGTTGCTAAAATCATAGAAACTATAAAGGTCCATGAGCATTTCAGTTAAGTCGATGATTACTAAGATAACCTCGTCCTGCGAAACGTGACTCTGCCTCTTAGCCATGTTACACAGAAGGAGGTGAAATCTATCAAACCTGTGAAGGTCAGAACTTCTTTTCTCGAGGAGACAGCATACACAGGAGTCTGTCTTCGAATTTCTCACGAATAGGGGCTCAAATGTGACACATGTCTGTACTTTCAGGGAAGCCTGGGTCTGGCCAGCGTTACTTTTCGGCTTTCAGGACCGCTGCTTATGTGTTATCTTCACACCTTTAGCTGTCAGATGCTGAACTGACCTTTGTGTCAGGGTAGTATTTTATAGACTTCACATATTTGTGTACATACTTTATCGTTTTTTAATACTGGGCTATTTTTCAGTTTATAAATTTTTGCTTAAACTTGAGTATATTTACTGTATTTCATCAAGTATGTTAGAGTATTCATTGGAAGATACATACTTTAATCACCAAAGAAACAACAAAAAAGAGTTACCACCTGAATTATGACACGGTGCCTTCTTGTTTTAGACATTTTGTTTTCCACTGATTGGAAGTGCTTGTTTTAACTTTGCCCGGGACCTGGCTGAGTTCTCAGTCGTTTCCTTCCTACCTTGTGAAAGGAGTTTTCCCGCTCTGTGGCCACAGATGGTGGGCGTGAGTGCCCAGGTCCGTTCTGGGCACCTCTAGGGCAGCCTGGGCCTGCGGGAAACCCCGAGTGCTAGGCTTCGCGCCGGGGCAGGGGAGCGGGCCGGGCTCCCGGGCTGGTGGTGGGACACGCGCCTTACGCGCAGCTGCTTGACCTGCTGTGTAGGCAAGAAGCAGCCAGGGTGGCAAAGGGGTGTCAGACGTGAAGGAAGGGCCGACACGGACCCAGTGCCATTGTTTCTTCAGGAGGAAACTTTATATTGCTATGAAACCGGTGAGACAGTACAGCTTGCCAGAAATATAAATGGAAAATAATACAATATGATTAAACTCTAGCTCAGTACTGTGACTGTGGAGGCTCTCCATCTGCAATATGCTCTAGAGAGGGGAGTTTTGTCCATGTCAGGTGTTAAATCATTTTACTACCTAATGGAGACTTCCTCCTCTTTTGGGTCGAAGAGGCTGAAAGAGTGTAAGTTGATGGTGTGTATGAGAACTATCAAAACCCCTGTTAGTTGGTACCACCAGTGGTTTGCAGCTTGTACTTTTCTAAATACAATGTGCCTACTACCCTTGATATTTTCTATTTTTATGTACCAGCTAAAGGTATAACTGGAGGACTGGGAAAGGCTGTGCTCAGAGGATAGGTCAGGTACAAGCAGGAATGAACAGGTGTAAGGCAGAACTGAACAGAGAGTCCTTATTAAAAAGCAGATTTTGTGGAACAGTCTTCTTGCAACCGTTCGGAGTCACTGTTGTGTTCGTTTTCTGTGGTTTCCTGATAAATTATGACAGAGTTGACAATTGAAGCAACACTCTTCTACTTACTCTGTTCGGTAGATCAAAGTCCTACTTGGCTCTTGTACAAGGCGGGAGCCGGGCCGAGCTGCTGGCTGGGTTATCCGGAGACCCTTGGTCCAAGCCCGGGGTGACTCGAGGACCAGAGTGCCAGTTCTCTTCTGGGCTGTCTGTCAAGGGCGGTCTCTACAGCCCTGTCTTGTCTCTGGTTTGTAGACAAAGTCCCACCTACATCCAAAGCTGGGAAAGGCAGGAAAATTCGTGGGCTGTGAGTTCCTTGGATTTCTCTTTGCCACTAGTCAGAGCACTTTATTTTTTAAGGGCTCGTGTGATTAAATCAAGATTTTACATCTGCAAAATCCCTGTAGAGTATAGACTAGTGTTTGATTGGATGAGCAGGGACAGGAACTGTGGTGGGCCGACGTGAGAGTCCTGCCAGCCACAGCTGTCTCCCAGGGTCCAGCTTGACTGTGCAGAAATGAACTGGAGACCCCTTGAGCGGCTTCACAGGAATTCTGGACAGGATGAAAGTGGACCTTAAACCAAAGTCTGCCTTCCAGGGGATAATGTTTCAGCAAGGCTCCAGCGTAAATCACCAATCAAAACAAATACGGGGTTAACTTTCTATTTATTTTTATGCAAACACAAGCTACTTCATAGTATCCCATAAGTGAATTTCACTTAAAAATAACAATTTGACAAAAGTATACAATGTCCAACCTTCTAAAAATGGAGTGCCCGTAAACACTAGTAGAAGTTTTAAGTATGCTGTTCAGTCTTCCACGGAACATTATTAAAAATCAAGTTCTTCCACACTTTCAAAACGAATACATGAACGGAAAGCAGTTTTTAGTCCACGCACTCCATGCACGCACAGAGGCATTTTCGTCTGCTTCTGCTTAAAGGCTGAGGTCGTCCACAGCTGGCTCCTACTTTATTATTCAGAGCTCAGTCACTGTAGGAACGCAGATGGGTTCAAAGATACAACAGGATCCTGCAGCCAAAGTACACTAACTCCTCCTCCTGAAGGAGCCCGTCGTCCCACTGCGACAATGGAGTTCAGGCTGCAGCCAGTTCGGGCTGGCTGCTCCCACCTCCTGCTCCCGGGGGGGAATTTACCGCCGACGCGGCCCCGGGGAGCGGTGTTAGCAGCTGAGAAACTGCAGGAACAAGCTGCTTCCCAGCGACTCTCAGATACCATCAGAATGCAAGAAAATAATTAAAATCCTAATTAAGTAGTTTCTCATCTGGCTCATTTGAAGATGCTCCAAAATAGTCAGGTTTTAGGCACGGTAAACAGCTGAAGTGTTGGGTTTGCTCGTTCGTTAGTTAAAGCCTCTGTCCATCAGGTTTGCCTGAGGAATGTGAGGCGAGAGGGACCAGGCCAGGCCGGCACAACACGATTTGTGCAACACGATTTGTTTGTGTCTCTTACGTGAAGGCTCATTTTTTTCTTTGACTTATTTTTCTTGCATCAATTCTGACTCCTCCTTGCTTCCAACACTGTTGACTGGGAAAGCATCTTCCTAACATAAACTACGTGGAGAGTGCAAAGAGCTTTTAAATAACTACATTTGTTAATTTTTTCTAATTTAGGATTTTTGACTGCTAAAATATGCGTATTTTATTTCTTCGTATTAATTTTATACTGAGCAGTTTAAATACAAAATGAAATCACGTCTTTGTGTGTTAGGTTATTTACTTGATAATTTCTCGCAATTTTATCTGATTTCTCTGCCTGTGTGGGCCCCATGGGAACCGAACCTCATTGTGTTTCCCAGAGATCAGTTTCTTAGGAGGCATCTCTTAAAAATTCTGCCATTTGCCGGGCGTGGTGGCTCACGCCTGTCATCCCAGCACTCGGGAGGCAGAGGCAGGAGGATTGCTGAGTTCGAGGTTTGCCTGGGCTACATAGTGAGCTCAGGGCCAGCCTGAACTCAAAGCAAGACCCTGTCTCAAAAACAAAAAAAAATTCTGCCATTAAACATAGGCCCAGGTAAGCACTTCCTCTAAGAACACTAATTCCACAATAAATAACATCAAGAATCAAATTTATTAATCAATAAATTAATTTCATTGTATCAAATTAAGAAGCCTCTGCCTACTAGAGGAAGCAACCCACAGAGTAAAGAGACAACCTACAGAATAGAGGGAAAAAAATTGCTAGCTGCGCTTCAGACAGAGGACTAATGTCCAGGGTATAGAAAATAACTAAAAAAATCAGACCTGCTGTAATAAAAGATGCACTAAAAAAGTGGGCAATTGGGACAGATAGACACTTGTCAGAAAAAAGTACAAATAGCCAATAAGTGGGTTAAAAAAAAATGTTCACTTTTCTTGCCATGGGAGAACTCAGGTTTCGAACACACAGGGATTCCGTCTTGAGCCAGGAAGAATGGCCCCGTCAAGAAATCAACACTGGCCAGTTCCGGGAGGCTGAGGGTGGGAGGCCGGGGCCCTGCGACCCCGCTGGGGGCTGTCACTAGCCCAGCGCCAGTAAGGAGAGGCCAGCCATGCGCAAGTCAGAAATGCCATCTGACCAGCCGTTCCGTTCCCAGCACCGTCCGGAAGGAGCTCCAGGCCCCGCTGCAGTGACCCGTCCACGCCCATCTTTGGGGCCTCACAACTCGCCAGCCTTGGAAGTGGCCTCTGTAGATCAACAGATGAACAGATAAAGAAACTGGTATATTGCCCTAAAGAAAAATAAGTTTGAGTCATTTGTAGGAAAATGGACACACCTTAAGACTGTGATATCCAAGGAAATATATCAGACATACAAGCTTAAATATCTCACATCTTTAATATGAGATATTCAAAATATAAATAAAGAACAAAATCAAAAAATAATGGAAACTGAGTCCCAGAGGCAAGGTAAACAGCTGAAGTGTTGGGTTTGCTCGTTAGTTAAAGACTCTGTCCGTCAGGTTTGCCTAAGGAATGTGAGGCGAGGAGGACCAGGCCAGCTGGCACAACACGATTTGTGCAACACGATTTGTTTGTGTCTCTTACGTCCATCAAGAGATGGAAGGGGGAAGATAGCAGAGGGGGAGAGGAATAAAAAATTGAGATAATTTTGCATATATACCTACTCCTCATGATTATTGCAATCGTTATGTACTACAAACATATACTAACAACAAAAAAAGAAAAAAATAAGTCATTAAAATGCATGTGAGAAGTCCAAGCATGTTAAATCTTTAAGGTTTATGTGGATTTGTGTGTGTGTGTGTGTGTGTGTGTGCGTGTGTGTGTGTGTGGTACCGGGGATTGAACTGGGGTCCTTGTGCTTCCAAGGTAGGCGTGATACCACTTGAGCTAAATCCCCAGCCCAGTGTGGATGGTTTTTATAATAAACCATTGTTGGTACATTTTATGCATACGTAATGATAATACTGAAAGGGAATTTGCACCCCTACGTGTCATGGCCACGCCTTTTCTCCTGTTCTCTCCCCTTCCAGCCTCCTCGCCTCCCTGCGTATGAAAGCCTTGCCTCCATTTCCCCTTCTATTTTCACTTTTCTCTTATCCCTTCCTTCCTTTCTCCATCCCTTGTTCCTCTTCCCATTTGAACATTTTCTTCCCATTTCCCAATATCTATTATACATTTTAATCCTTATTTCCACTTTTGGTTTCTCACACCAGAGAAATAATGCAGTATTTGTACATGTGTCTGATTTACTTCACTTAAGAGTATGTCTCAAGGTCATCCCTTTAGCTATGAATATCTAAAGTTCTTCCTTCTTTATGGCATGATAATACTCCATCACACAAAAACTCCATATCTTCTTTATTTTTTTGTTGGCTGATGGGCATCTGGGCTGTTTCTAAGATTTGGCTATTACTATGTGGATGTTTTCTATGCACATATTAACAATATTACTCAGTAGGGAGTTGTTATCTTATTTTGAAATTGCTGCTTAATAGAGGCTTCCATATACATCAATACTTAAATTTAAGAATTACTAATGTCGTAATTAATATTACCTCATGGCAAATTTTTAAACAGGATCCGTGTCATTTGTGATTCCCATATCTTCTCAGACTTCCGTCCGCCCAGCATTTTGTTGATTGTGCTGTTGCAATCCTTGCCTCTTGGATTCAACCCTCCATCATTTCTTCTACTCTGATGCTCTCTCTCATTCTTCCAGAAATTTCCAGACGTGTCAGCTGGAGATAAGTGTTATTTTTGTTGCTGTTGCTTTTCTCTTTTGGTTTGCTTTGCTTTGTTTTGTTTTGTTTTGAGACAAGGTCTTGCTACATAGCCCAGGCTAGCCTCGAACTCAGGACAATCCTCCTGCCTCAGCCTCCTGAGTGCTGATCACAGGCATGTGCCGCACAGATGTATACCATGAAAGTGTGGACTTTGGAGCCTGCTGCCTGACCGAAACCCAACTGTGTGGCATTGGGCAAGTTCTGCAGTCTGACGCCTGTTCACTCCGTGGAACCGAGAACACTGTTAGTGTTTCCCTTGCCCGGCTCTGTGAAGAGCAGGTGACGGGACACGCACTGTGCACCTTCTAATCATTAGCTGATATGACTTCCCTCACTTTCTCCTGATCTCTGGCCTGTGAGAAACAAAACATGGTACTTCCTTAGCCTGGCCCTATCCTTATGCCTTGCCCTCCTGTGAAACGGATTTTTCCCCCAAAGATAACTCAGACAACACGAGTGAAAGTGCCCCCCACCCCTTTGCTTTTTTCCCCACGCCAAACACGCTTCTTTTATTACCCACCTTCTTCTCCGTCCCTGTCACTCACGCTTCCACATTGCCTGACGTGTGGACAGCTAGGTCACGGCTTTCTTCCCTTCCACAGGTTGCCACAGCGCAAGCGCCTCTCCAGGAACAGTTTCCTTCTTCCGAGGGCCTCCTCTGTGCCAGCACGCCGGCTCCCCACACGCCGTGCGCCAAGCCCATCTGCCTCCAAAAGCACGTGTCGACATCTTACTCTCTGAACACCGTTGTAGTCATGGGAGATGCGCAGATACTCCATAGGAAGACTGTAGACTAAATTATTGACTGGCTGTGTCACAGGCTTGCTCAGTACCTTCTCCTCAAATCACATGACAGACTTAAGATCTTGTTTGAATTATTGATTGGCATCTTGCAAACCTATTGGAGAAAGCAGATACCTGTAATTCAACTTAGTAGAATTAGCAGGAGAAGTTCTTATTACGCACAGTCACCCCCAGTCAGCAGTGAACAGAGACTAATCACCACCATGAATACAGGTATTCATAATACCTCCTGAAGAATTAAACTCTATTTTCACTCAGTGTTCTGATCTCTGTTGTTCCTCCTGCCAGAGAGCTTCCAGATCAAAGAAGTGAAGCCCAAATCCTTGTTCCACCTGTAGGAATAATGTCTTGAGAAAAATAGGTCAGAAAAGATGGTAGAATTGGAGACAGTTGTAATGGAATATTCTAGAGTAAAAATCAGAAACTACCCTGTGAAGTTATTGCATCATCTGTTTCTGAATCTGAATTCTAAGACCCTCTCTTTACCTTATCTTTTGATTTCTTGTAGCTCACTTTTATGTTATGAATAATATGTAGATAATTTTAATTATTTGGAAAAGAAAAGCAATAATAAAAAAGTAAATATTGTCTGTACTTTTGTGTTATCGTTAGCAATGTAAATGTCTTTTAGTATAACCACAAATGCCTTTCACTGGTTGTATATCACATATGTAATAAGTTCAGGTATATATCCTTCTTTTATAAACAAGGAATTAATATTTTTTTTTTGCTTTTTTTTTTGAGACAGGGTCTCGCTTTATAGTTCAGGCTGGCCCTGAGCTCACTATGGTGCCCAGGCAAGCTGCCGCAAACTCAGCAATCTGCTTGTCTCTGCCTCCCGAGTGCTGGGATGACAGGCGTGAGCCACCATGCCTGGCACTGTGGTATGCGGTGTTGATTGTTGGTGGGCGTGATTCTCCACGCCCAGCATTATATGTGGTTACCAGGGATCGAACTCAGGATCTTGCGCTTGCGAGGCAGGCGCCGGAACCACTGAGCTAACCCTCCGGCCCAACAAGGAATTAATCTTTACTGTACATAATGCAGTAACTTTTTCTAGTTACCAATATATATTTTATATTTTGCATGTCAAGTATACAACTCTAACGTCATGTAGAATGAGTTCTAGTCTACCAGAAATACTATACTGTATTTAGCCAAAGTATTTTTGTTGAGTGCATAGATGGCTTCAATATTGCTTTAATGAAGACTTTTGCATACTTTTTGAATTATTTCCTTAGGTCACATTCCTAAAAATTAATTTTTAGGTTAACTTGTATAAAATGTTATCAAAGAATGCAGTCTACTCATTAAAAAAAAGTCTGATTCAGTAAGATCCAGAGCAGATGAGTATTTGTCTAGATCCTTCTTCGTTGTAGGTGCTGCCGGAACGATGATGGTGTTTAGGATTTTCTTAGACTGCACGTAGGTGCTTTGCTGCTGCTCCTGGGCCGTGCGAGTGACACTCCTAGCCGGCACCGCCCCCGGTTCTGAGTGCGGAGGGGCATCTGCGGCCGTGTGGGGCCCTGTCTTTGCATCTATCCAATGCCACCTGTCATTACAGTCACCTTTGGATTTCTGTAAAGTAAAAATTTAATAATTTAATATTTTAGAATAATTGCATTTTTGATTCATAGGGATATTAAGTGCCCTAAATGAGTCTTGCTTTTCTTGCATTTAAAGTAATCTGTCACGAATATACTGGCTTCCTTTGGTTCGTCGTCCCCTTTAGAGACCGGCGCAAGGTTCACTCAGGACGCCTTCCAGGGGCGCCACCCTGCTCCACCCGGAGTCCGAAGGCCTCAGGGCCACAGGTCGAGGAGTCTGACCGGAACCGCCCGACGCGGAGGCCTCGGGACGAGACTGTCTGCTCGTGCGCGGTGCGGTCGGTGGGCGGAGCCCTGGCCGCGCCTCACAGCGAGGCTGCATCTCCACGGCGCGCGCGCAGCCGCTCCTCCCGCCGCAGGCTGCTGTCCTTCTCACGCCCACGGACTAGCAGCCTTAATTCTTTTTTGAAAAACTGAATTCTTTATTGGTACATTTTTTTTTTTTTTTGAGACAGGGTCTCGCTTTGTAGTTCGGGCTGGCTCTGAGCTCACTATGGAGCCCAGGCAGGCCTCGAACTCAGCAATCCTCCTGCCTCTGCCTCCCGAGTGCTGGGATGACAGGCGTGAGCCACCACGCCCGGCTTTGGGTACATTTTTATACACAGTTCACAATCACACTCAACGCTGGGGAATTTGTACCAGTGTAGGATGGAAGTTAATTCTCATTTTTACCCATATCCCTCCCCACCCACAATGCCCCGCCCCTTAAATACATGCTATTTTTCTTTCCAGATCATATTTATCCTTTCCCCTCACGTGTCCCCCACCACATTCCCTTTGAATATGATTTCCTTTTGCTGTGTAAGGCGACATATTCTTGGGCACACTTGGCAAGGCTCTCCCCTCCGGTCTAGCGTGTGTTTGGGACACAGCATGTAATTGTGCTACCACTTTTGAGTAAACTAGCGGTCAGCAGAGCCGTGGGGATGAGGCTCTGCTGGAGACGCCAGAAGTCTCCATCCAGAGCGTGATTTAAGGTCTCGGCAGCTCCGTGCCCAGGGCCGGGTCTGAGGGCCCATTCCAGGGGCTTTAAATCCCTCAGAGATTTTGGCATAAATAAATCACATTTATTTTCTAAAATATACTATTAACTTTATACTGTCATTTTCCCTTTTCTGGTGTGTTATTCTCTACATTTACGTAGTCTTCTTAATAATTTGTTTTGTTTTCCACTGTAAACCATCTGTGGAGGTAAAAAATATGTACAGCTGCAAAAGTTGAAGTGGAGATTAAACTACAGAATGTTTATGTGATTCTCATAGATACATCCCTGGGATAGGTAGTACTGTAATACCTCTTCCTCCTTCTCCTTTTGTAATTGTTGAGACAGGATCTCACTATGCATTTCAGGCTGGCCTTGAACTCACTATGTAGCACAGACTGGCCTTGAATTCAGTGATCCTCCTGCCTCAACTTCCTGAGGGCTGGGATTGTACATATACATCACCACGTCCAGCCAGCGCTTACTTCTTCATCACAGGGCCCAATACTCTCTCTTTTTCTCTTATTGTGATAAAAGTTATAAATAGCATAAAATTTGTTTCTTCCCCCATTTTTTTTTTTTTTTTTTGAGACAGGGTCTCGCTTTGTAGTTCAGGCTGGCTCTGAGCTCACTATGGAGCCCAGGCAAGCCTGGAACTCAGAAATACTCCTGCCTCTGCCTCCCGAGTGCTGGGATTACAGGCATGAGCCACCACGCCCAGCACTGTGGTATGCAGTATTGATTGTTGGTGGGTGTGAGTCTCCACGCCCAGCACTGTATGTGCTTACCGGGGATCGAACTCAGGACCATTGCGCTTGCAAGGCAGGTGCCAGAACCACTGAGCTAACCCTCTGGCCCCTCTTTCCCCATTTTTAATTGTGCAAGTCACTGTCATTAATTGCTTTCTCACTACTGTGCAATCATTACGGCTATATTTTTCACAGCCCAATAGCCATCCAGCATCCAAAAAGTTTTGTTTTTAAATTTGTTATTGCTTTTCAGGTGGAGTATCTGGCACCATAGTTCGGATGGGCCCGGAACTCACTGACGAGCTGGCCTCAGCTTTAACCTGCTCAGCGCTGGGGTTACAGGTGTGCACCACCATCCCTGGAAAACAGTCTTCGGGAAAAGCTCTCTCGTTAATTAATTTTAGTCTTCAATAATTTTCTGAAATTGAAGCATTCATGCTTCTAAGAAGCAGCTTTTCTATTAGTTCAAAATAATCTTCATCAATAAATATTGAGATAAAATTTACTCCCTCCATTACCACTTTTTCAATTAAATCATTTAGCATTTTTGGTGAACATTCTTGAATAGAAACATGTATTCTTCAGGGAATTCTAAATTTTGTTTTTCTAAGTAAACAAAGAGGGAAATTATATATTTATATATATATATAGCATATTTTAAAATTTATTATAATACTAATAGCCTGGATACTCTTGTAAAGAAATCATTTTAAAATAAATTTAGAGCACATATGGATGACGTTACCCACAATATAAGCACAAGTGACGTAAAGCTCAGTATTTTTTTCTTTATTGAATTTATTGATACATTTTAGGTATATATTATGATCCTATTCCTCACTGAGAATTTGTACCTGTACATGATACTTCTTGATTCTTATTTTTTCTCACTCCCTTGCTTTTCTATGACCCTTTTACCCCCTATATACATAAGCTTTCTTTCCATTTGTTAAAGTACAAATTTCAGTAAAAGTGTATTCAACTTACATGACATTTAATGAGGTAAATTACAAAATTGCTCTAAGAATCTCATTATGAGCTGGTCTTTCCCATGTGGAGGACCCTTAAATTTCTCTAAAAATATCTTTATGAAATGATAACAAATGCTAATTATACTTTATTACTATAATACAGTACTAAATAACTAATGTAAAACATAACTCAGAGTGTTTCTATTAATTACAAACAATTGAAAGTAAACAATTATTTCCTACTTAGTAATCTTAGAAATAATAATCTATATCATTCAATTAATTGCTATTTCAAGGTTTAATGTCTCTTTGTGGTTTTTTATTAGTACTTTTATTTTGAACTCATGAAGAACAGATTGAATTTCAAAAAAAAAGATTTAACAAGTTTAAGAAGAATTATTTCTTCCATATGGTTTTAGAATAATTTGAAACTTACAAATCTTTAAATAGTATTATTCAAAACTTTTCTATTATAAAAACTTTTGGGGGTTTATACTTATAAAATATTTTTATTAAAGTTTTTATACTTACATTTATGTTTTCTCCATATTTTAATAGACTTTAAAGGTTTCATTTAGTTGTAATATAATCAGTCTTTGAACGGTATTATAGTGATCATTATAATCTAAATCAAATTAGGTATAATCCAAGAAGTTTTAAGCAATATTATTCGTGCTATAATTCTGGTAAAATACATTTAAAATATAAATCCATATACCTTTTACAAGGAAATCTGTGTTTTAAATTCCAGTACATTAAGTAAAAGGGTGTAACTCCCTCTAAATATTATGATTAATATTTCTAAATTACAAGACCACTAAATTTGCTTCAAAAATTTGCCATGTATACTAAGACAAAATAAGGTGAAGAGAATCAAGAAGAGAAAAATAAGTTTCTTTTCTCAAACTGATATATTAAATTTATTTTAGTGAACTGAATTCTGTTACTCTGGAATAATGTCACATTTAATTTGTTTTATTATAGTGCACTTTAGCATCAGTTTACTTCCTGATGGCTCTTCAAACAAGATATTAGTTGATTCATTTGAATGGATCTAATTAAAAGGTTAAGAAATGCATGTAAAATACCTTTTAAAAATATATAGACCTTCTTAATGTTAAAAAAACTTGACATAAAACCTAAAGGAAAAATAAAAGTTGTTTTACCTCAAGTGAAAACATTCCAAGGTATTTGCCTAATTTGCTTCCATGACCATTGTCTATCACAGCCTATTATCTAAGGACCCACAGATACTTGTATTAGGTAAATGTGATAAAAGATCCCTTTTTTAAAACAACCATGTGCCCCAGGAACCTTGTCTTTCCAATATTACATTCTCTATTATCAATTTTAAGTTATCTTCCTACAAAGACTTTCAGTGCAAAGATGAAATAAATTTTTAAAAATGAATGAGCTAATACCATACTTTTCTCTGGTATGAGGAACTGAAGGTATAATAAATTCTAAAATGTATGATAGGTATTGTGAAAGAGTAAGGAGATATTCAAAGGGAAAAGGGGGTAGGGGTAAATAAAGAAGGGACAGAAAAAATGTGATGATAAGAAAAAGAACACAAGGCTTATATATATGGGGTGGAAGTTTGTGGGGGCAGAAGAATCAGAAAAAATGAGAATTAAGTTGTGTCATGTACAGGTACAAATTCTCAATGTCAGTTGTGATCATAACATGTATGTAAAATGTACCCAAAACACTAAGACATAAACAAATTTGACAGGATCAGAAAATAAAATTCTACAAGTTGAGTAAACTATATTCTGGGCAAAGAATTCTATTTTTTTTTTGGCTCACAGAAAGCATACTTGTCCAGATTCTCCATATTCTCAAAATATGTTTATTATTCTCAGGATTTCTGGAATATATATTGACTACCTCCTAGTTTTGACTTTTAAAATATACTTTGATTGGCACAATTTTGGTTTTATTTTCAATGTTTTTTGGTGGAAAGGGCTGTAAACATAAGCAATAAATCATCTTCCCATTAAATAATAAAAAAATAAAAACAAACATCAAAATAACGTTCTGATACTGCTAAAAATATTTTACTTGGAAAAATCAAAAGGATACTGGAAATGTAAGTTACTAGTAACTGGGGTGGGAGAGAGTTTCAACAGTTAGTTTGGAAATGTGAAATTTACATTCAATTAAGAGAGACCAAGGTAAGGCGGTCGATACTCTCCCACCTACCTTTCCTGCCCTTTTGTTCCACCGCCCTAAACATTGGCACAGATTTCCTAATCCTTCCTCAATCCTCACCTGTTACTGGTAAAAATTCTTGTGGCTTTTATATTGTGGAATCTAAACATGTCCATTAGTTCTGCCTCTATAGCTGATGAAGCAGTTATCAAAGTCTTAGGAAAAACATCACAGAAATCTGTTTTCTTTTAAAACTTAACTGTATTGGCAGGGGTTAGATTTGAAACTGTTTTCAAGGAGACTTTAACGTTGTACAAAACAGATTAGAAAATAATCCATTTGCTGGTTTGATTTACACAGTGGAAAAGTATGAATATTTAGTTATACATGTGAAAGGGTATCTGTACATCTAGAAATAATCTCTGGGTGTACAGAACAATAAAAGGGTGGAGAAACTTCAGTTGCTAAAAGAATGGACGAGTTTCGTTTTATAAAATAGAAGGAGATAGAATCTTGTGGAATTGAGGAAGAAAACCTCTTCTATCCCAAAGCTGTTCTGTGCGAGCTAACACAGGGCTCAGCTCTCCCCGGGGCCTCCCTGCAGTCGGAGGACGAATATAAATGGGGTTTTGGGGTGCCAGATGATGGATGAGTTTCCTCTGGCTGCCAGAGGATCTGTGACCAGCACAAAAACTGCTTGGTCTAGGTTAATTAATCGCAGGAACCGTTTATTCAGATGCAGGGCAAGCACCTTGGCTAAAATCTCAGCATCTGTGTTGATTAAAGATCTGAGGCTGAAGGAGGCACATAGTCGGGGGTCTTCGATAGGTGTGGGAGCCATCTGGGCTTCTCTTAATGAGGGCGGGCTTCTGCCGTCCGGGTCTCAGAGCTGTGTTCTTCCAGTCAGCATTAATGGAGCGTCTTTTGCCCAGGACTACGCCACTTCACGGTACGCTTTGGGTACTATCGTTTTCCTGGTTATCTACTTCAATGTTCCGCGCAGGATTTCACCCTACTTTTCATTATCCAAAGACCGTGTGCTAAGAGGAGAGGGTGCAAAGCCTTGGTGGCCTTGGTTAAGTTCGGGGCAGATCCTAAACGAAAATGTGTCTGTTGTGAATGTCATTGTCAGTGACAAGTACACAGGCCATTATGACACCTTCCAGGTAGGAGTGGCAGAGTCTGTTGTATGGAATTTTATCTTCAGGATTTTATTATGGTCAGCGTCTCCTGGCTTTGATTTCTTTTTATGCCTATGGAAATGGACTCACAAGTTCAGATGAAAAGGAAATAGTGATAATGGTAAAGTGTTGCATCATTAAACGTAAACATCTTCAGGCCGCAAAGATCCTTCAGGACTTTCATAATTGGGTAATATTAAAGCCTGGATTCGCTATAAAGTTGTGAAGTTTATCCAAGGATTTTTCAGATTTATAAAGTCACATCCCACTAGGATCTTGAGTCAGTCATTGGTGTAAATGCTGCTCAGGGAGATGAAAGCGGAGCTCCTGAGCCGCCCCAGACACTTTGTTCCTTTTACTCTGGTTGGTTTTCATAGTGATTTACGTCAACTTTTGGTAGCAGAATCTGTTTCTGCCATTAACTAGAACCTCCTCTATCTTGTTATGTTAGAAACTTTTTATTATTAAATACATCACAGATATATGGGACATCTAATGTGTAGGTACGTACCTTTTACAATTAAAAACACAATAAGCATCTATTTCCCCTGCACCTTAAGCATTAGTAAATCATAAATCTATATTCAGTGTCCTTCCAAATTCCAATATCTTCTGACCTTTTCAAAGTAAACACAATATACATTAATACAATATTTTCCCTGCCTTTTAAAATTTACATTTATGTTTATACACCCTGTATGTTGTAATTGCATTGTATTATTTGTTCTGCAGTTTTTCTATTCTTATCATGAAGGGGTGAGACAGAGTATTCTTTGGCAATTCAGGTTGTCCTTGAATGCACTACGTAGTGAGGCTGGCCTTGAACCCACAGAGATCCTCCTGCCTGCAGAATGCTGGGATTATGGCTGTCTGCTGCCACACCTGGCTGTAATTTGTCAATTTTTCTCGTTGTTATGCTTCAGAAATTTACCCATGTGAATGCATGTAGTTGTGGCTTATTAATTTACATTGCTGAGAATTGATTGAATAAATATACCATAATTTTCCAATATACTTTATGGTAAGGACTTTGGGTCATTTAAATTTTTGCTATTAGGAAGAGAATTTCTATAGGCATTTTTTGGGACAAATGGATAAGATTTTCTCTACAAAAAGACCGAATTACCAGATTATGAGGCATATATTTACCAGGTTCAAAATTTCTAGGTTGTAATTGTTTTCCAAGGTAAGTTTTATGAATTTTCATTCTTATCAATCGGCAATGTATGGCAGTTTCTGAGGTTAAGACAAAGAGAGAAATAGAGAAAGAGAGAGAGAGAGAGAGAGAGTGCAAGAAATTATAACTTGGTTGTTGGTTGTGATCTACTATAATTTAAATTAGTATTTCCCTGGATACTAATGACATGTGACACATATTTATATGTTTATTGGCATTTCAGGAAATTACGGAATACTATTAGTTTCCCTTTTCTCCTCAAAGGGATGCCTAGCTCACTTCTGTCTCTCCTTTTCATCTCCCATTGACTGATGTTTCATATGTTACTTTTCTCATTCTCTGGTTCCCCACCCTCCGTCCTTCCATGTACAGCCATTCAGCTTTATGAATCTTTAGCTAGTTAACTATGCTATTACTACGAATACATTAGTATTGGAGTGGAGGTTACTGATAGTCAATGCTTGGTTTGTCTTTGTTTATACTGTAATTGTAAGTCTCTTTTCTACAGTTAAGCATTGTACATTATTGGTTGTCAGAGTATGTCAAGTTTTAGTTTGTCTTTGATATTATAATTGCTGCTGATTTTATTACTATAGCCACACAGTTGTTCTATTACTACAGTGACAGGGTTGTTGTCATTGATTAGTTTTCTCTATATGCTATTATGTGGATTCCCTTTGTGTCATTAATACTATAGCACATTCTTTTTTTTTTTTTTTTTTGAGACAGGGTCTCGCTTTGTAGTTCAGGCTGGCCCTGAGCTCACTATGGAGCCCAGGCAAGCCACCGCGAACTCAGCAATCCTCCTGTCTCTGCCTCCCAAGTGCTGGGATTACAGGCGTGAGCCACCATGCCCGGCATTGTGGTATGTGGTGTTGATTGCTGGTGGGTGTGAGTCTCCACGCCCAGCATTATATGTGGTTACCGGGGATCGAACTCAGGTCCTTGCGCTTGTGAGGCCGGCACCGGAACCACTGAGCTAACCCTCCGGCCCACAATAGCACATTCTTAAAGAACTAGATAATGAGCTAAAAATACTATAGCTTCTTCTCCTAATTAAATGAAGTTGGTTTGATTCTGGGACTGAGGCAAACATATATACTACATCATGCCCAGATCACATTGCTAAAATGGACATGCTAACTAAAGAGGTTTCCAAACTAACTCCAAAGCCTTCTGGAGGCCTCTGCACAGTGAAAACAAACAAACAAGCTGATCTCTTTTAATGAACATAGATGTCAAAATCCTCAACAAGATACTGGCAAAGCTAATGCAGCAAATCATAAAAAGATTATACATTATGATCAAGTTCATTTTACCCCAGGGATATGATCCTTTAATAGAAGTTCCCCCAACCAGAAGACTCTTAGAATTAATAACTGAATTCAGGAATGTAGCAGGATACAAAATCAGTGCACTATAAACAATAATGGTCCAATGCATGAATAATGAGCTTGTTGAGAAAGAAATCAGGAAGCCAATACCATTCACAATAGCATCCAAAACAATTAAATACTTGGGAAATAACCTAACTTGGAAGGTGAAAGACCTCTATGATGAAAACCCCAGTCCTATTCAAAAAGAGGTCAATGTGGGCATCAAAAATGGAGAGATACCTCTTCCCTGATAGGCAGAAACAATATAGTTAAAATGACCATGCTTCTAAAACTGATGTACAGTGAAAATACCACTCACAATTAAAATACCAACAGCTTTCATCAAACAGCTAAAGAAGAACAACCCTGAATTTCACATGAGCTAGAAGAGACCAAGAACAGCAGAAGCAAATGAGTAGCAGGAGCAAAGCAGGAGGCACCACAATCTCAGACTTGAAGTTATACTGCAAAGCGACAGTGCTAAAACACCCGCGCACTAGTGAAAGATGGCTGTGGCTCAGTGGGACAGAACAGAGGGTGAGAAACCGGCTCAGGCAATTCAGCGATGTGCTCCTTGACAGTGGAGGGAAGACAACCTTTCTAGTAAGAGGTGTTAGGGAAATTGGCTCTCCACACGCGAAAGATTTTATCCAGGCTCATCTCTTCCCATGCACTAAGCTAAAACCCAAATGGATCAAAGATTTAAATGTTAAAACAGAAACACTTAATCTGCCGGAAGACAAAGTGGTAAAAATCACGAAGACATAGGCCTAGGGTAGGACTTTATGAACAGAAATCCAGTAGCATGAGAAATAGTTCCATGAATCAATAAATGGGATCATAGAAAATTAAAAAGTTCTGGCCAGCAAAGGAAATAAGCAATACAATGAAGCAAGCTACAGAATAAAAAAAAATTTTGTTACCTCTTCCTCAGATGGGAGACTAATATCTAGAACATATAAATAACTAAAAGTTAGATCTGCTAAAATGAAAGATGCAATAAAAATATTCAAGTGAAATTAATAGATACTTCTCGGAAGAAGATATACAAATGAGCAAAGAATATACAAGAAAATGTTGTACTGTACATCACTGGCCACTACAGAAATGCAGTTTTAGGGAGGCAGAGACAGGAGGATTGCTGAGTTCGCGGCTTGCCTGGGCTCCATAGTGAGCTCAGGGCCAGCCTGAACTACAAAGTGAGACCCTGTCTCAAAAAAAAAAATGCAATTTTAAACAACAATGAAATTTTACCTTACTCCAGAAAGAATGGCTTTCTCTATGAAAAAAATAAACGCGGGCGAGACTGTGGGGGAAAAGGGACAGGTACAGCGTCGGTGGGACTGTAAACTCGCACAGCCACTGTGGAAATCAGTGAAGAGGGCCCTCGAGATACTAAACAAGGAAATCCGTCTGACCTCGGTATCCCCTTCTAGTTTTTCTACCAAAAGATGTAAAGACAGAGACACGTGCACACCGATGTATGTAGCCGCCCCCCTTAATTCTTGGGAAGTGGTCTGTCTATCCATCCAGAGAGGAGCTTAGAGACAATGTGGTATTTACTCCCCTGCCTCCAAGAAAGATAAACTGGAGCCATCTGCAAGACAAAGACTCACCTTAGGCCAGGGTGAGTGAGGTAGATCAGACACACGCGGTGAAGTGCCCTTCGTTTCTCTGGCTCGAGAAGCCGGAGTGTGAACAAAGACCAAAGCATCTGTGCGTCTCTGCAGTCCCCGAGATCAGGCTCGGGCTGTGCTTCCGGGGCGGCCGCTGTCCCGCGTGGGCTAAACCCGCAGCGACAAGGAGCCGGGGAGAGGGACAAGAGGAAGCAGAGAGAGAGCCTTGTTCAGATGGGAGGGGCCCGGGGGACGGGGGAGGCCAGAGCCCCCAGGTGTGAGCGCGCGTGCCAGGTCCCCACAAGGAATGGAATCGCTATGCGCTGGGAACATGCACTAATAAAAGTAAAACTGAAAAGAAAAACTAGCATAGCTAACCACACAGCTGAAGCTAACAAAGCCTGCAAACTATGATGATAGACGGAGCCAAAGACCGTGGAGAGAGAAACAATGACAGAAGTAAAACTCGAACGGTAGGAAAAGAAAGGGGGAAGTCAGAGAAGAGTAAGATAAAAATCCAGTTAAAGAATGCAAAACGGGAATTAAAAGTGACATGAAAAATAAGAAAGAACAATAAAACAAAGAGCAAAAAGGAAAGAGAACAACAACAACAAAAAAAAAAAAACGGGGGGGGGGTCCAAAAATTCCTCGCGTGCCCGGGTTTCCGCCCAGGCCTGTAGTGCTGGAACCCTGTGCACACAGCGGAGCTCGGGAGTCACGGCCGGGCGCTTCCCGTCCGAGCCGCGGCGGCCCTGCCCGAGGCTCCCGCCCCGCCTCCCCTCGGCCTCCGCAGGCCTCGCCTCCCGCTCCTCCCCAGCCGCCCTCCCGGCAGGGCCAGGGGCTTCTCTGGCCTGAAACCCGGTGCGTGGCCAGCCAGACTGGAAGTCGCGGGCAGCGAGCGGCCGAGCGCCTCCCGAGCGACTCCAGCGCTGGCAGGCCGGGCAGCCCGTGCGCCTGGCCCGGCCTCTCCTCGGAGGACGCAGCCACGGGTCCTCCCCGGCTCGCGCTCCCGCCACCCTGTCTCTCGGGGCCACCGACCCGCAGCCCGTGGCCTCCGCGCAGCTGCCCCGCGGCCATCGCCCGCTCCGAAGCTGCCCAGGCCGAGGCACAGTTGCCCTGACCCCGAGACCAGGACGGCTCGGTCACGGACGGGGCAGCCCTTCCCGGGGCCGCCGCCCGACGCGCCCACCCTGGCGGCGCCGTGGGCGTCTCTTCTGCAGCAAGAGCTCGCCACGGCGCGTCCTCTCGCGCAGCCCGGCAGGTGTGGTCCACGGGCCCCGGGGCGCGCTGCGTGTCCCCGGGCTCGCTCGCTCGGTGCGCGTCCGCGCTGGGCTTCCCGGTCTGCAGAGACGGCCCAGCCCCGACGGCTTCGCCCTTCTCCCCCGGCAGCGGCCAGCCGCGCCCCTGTCCAGCCTGGCTGCCCCTCTCTGGGTTCCCGCAGCCCTCCTCCCCTCCCGGAGGCGGTGTTTCCCGGGGCTGTCCGTGTCCCGCTCCGGAGAGGCTGAGGCTTGCCGCCAGCCTCTGCCCTGTCCATGTGCCCGTGCCAAGCGCTGACGCGGTCACGGGTCACGCCCGACAGCTTCAGAGCTTTTCCGTTCTGCGTAACTGACGCTTCGCTCGGTTCACCACCATCCCTCTTCCTCCGTCTCCCCAGCCCTGGCAGCCACTGTTCCACTTCCTGCTTCCGTGAGCTGTCATACTTTCAGATTCCACATGTAAATGCAGTGTTCGTGTGGGTGCCTGGCTCGTTTCATTTAGCTTAACACGCGCTGGGTCACAAAGGACAGCGTCCTTCTCTTAAAAGGCCAAACAATATTTTAGTGCGTGCAACGGGCATGTGTCTACACTGCACATCGTCTTTATCCATTTATTCTCTGTTCGACCCTTGGTTGATTCTGTGTCATCTCTGTTACGAATAATGCTGCAGAGAGCGTAGGGGTGCAGACCTCTGCGGGACCCTGATTCCGTTTATTTGAATATACACCCAGAAAGGGGACCTGGGCTGGGAGACCATACGGTAGCCCAATTTCAATTTCCTATACAGTGACTTGTAGTGGCTGGAACAGTTTACATTCCTGACAATAATGGACAAGTGTTCCCTTTTCTTTACATCCTTTCCAACACATATTGTTTGTTGTTTTTTTGATAATAGCCATTGTATCAAGTGTGAGATCACATCTCCTTATGGTTTTAATTTGCCTTTCTCTGACAGTTAGTGCTGTTGAGCAATTTTAAATATACTTGTTGAGCATTTAGAGGACTTCTTTGAGACCTGCCTATTCAGTTCCTTTAAGGAGTGAGCTGTGTATTTTCCTGCCAGGATACTGTTTAAGTTCCTTACTTATTTTGAAAACTAACTCCTATTAGACACATGGTTGCAGATATGTTTCTCCCAATGCTCTAAGTTGTCTCTTCAGTCCTTTGATTGTTGTCTTTGATGTGCAGAAGCTTTTTAGTTCGGTGCAATCCCATTTGTCCGCTTTATGCTGTGAATGCCTGTGCTTTTGGAGTCATATCTAAGAAATCACTGCCAGACCAGTGTCAACAACCTTATTCGTTTTGTTTTTGTAGCAGTTTTTAAAATGTCAAGTCTACATTTATGTCTTTCATCAATTCTGTGTTTACATTTACAAAACTTTGAGATTACTTTTCTGCATGTAAATAGCCAGATTGTCAGCACCATTTATCGAAGAGAATGTTTTTCCCTATTGTTTGTCCTTGGAAGATTTCTCAAGTATTATTTGACCCTAAATGAAATTATTGCCTATTCTGCTTCTTTGATGTAGGGTGTGTTTGTGCCACCGCCGTGCTGTTTTGAGTCCACGAACTCTGCAGGTTTGTGGCATCTCGCTCATAAACTGTATCGACTTGAGACCCCCTTAAAGGTCAGTACAGCGCGTCCCGGGTTGCTGGTGAGTCTGGAGTGTGCGCCTGGAGGCTCTGCCTGGCCGGCCCCACCGCTTCCTCCTGGGTTTCTCTTTGCTCTCTGTTGCTTCACCATGAGCTCAGTGGCTTTCTCGTGCGGACATGTTCTGTCCTGTAATCAGCTGACCGTGGACTGACACTTCTGAAACGGGAGGTTCTGTTCTCTAAATCTATTCTTTGAGGTGTAGATGTTAGGCATTTCAACCTAGTGAAAAAAGATAACGAATGCAGTAGAGTATTTTGGGATCGGCCTGTGTGATCCCTCCAGCTGGCTTCTTCCGGCTCAGGACTGTGTTACCTATTTGACGTCTCCTTGTTACTCCTCATGGATGTTTTGATCGCTGTCTCCGGTTCTGTGAAAATGTCTCTGGGGTCACAGCAGGTCCGTGGGCCTCCTGGGGTGGCATGCACATTATAATGGTGATCGTTCTTCTGATCAATAAACACGAGATACCTTCCCAGGTGGTTTTATCTTCCTCAGGGTCTTTCATCCCTGCTTGACAGTGTTCAGTTACAGAACTTTTGCTTTCTCGGTTAAATTTAATCCTAAGTATTTTGTTTTTTTTAGTATTACCAGAAATGGTATTATTTTCTAAAGATATTTTCAGACAGTTTGTTGTTAGTATATAGGAGGAAAAACAATGTTTGTATATTGATCTTGTGTCCTGAAACTTTATTGAATTGCCTAGTCTAACAGTATTCCGGAAAGAACCTTTAGGATTTTCTGTATGCGAGATCATATCTTCTGAAAATAGACCATTAAATTTTCCCTTTCGGTGGCCTTTATTTCTTTTTCTTAACTAATTTCTGACTAGGACTTCCAGTAGTGTAATAAGTAGAATGGTTGTGTTTGTGAGAAGAAAAGCTTTTTGCTATGATATTTGTTGTGAGTCTGTCACAGAAGGGTTTTGTACCATTGATATACATTCTTTCTGTGCCAAATTTGTTGATGGCCTATGTCATGAGAGGATGATAAATCTTGTCAAGGGCTTTTCTTGTATCTATTAAGATGATCATGGTTTTTATTCTTCCTTCTGTTAATGTGGTACATCATGCTTATTTGTACGTGTTGAATGTTCTTGGATCCCAAAGAAAAGCACGACTTGATCATTCTTTTAATGTGCCGGCATGTTTAGTCAGGTAGTGTTTTGTGAAGCATTTCTGCATATATGGTGATTCTGTTTGTTGATTGCATAAATTTAGGACCAGGGATTTAGCTCAAGTTATATCGCACCTGCCTTGGAAGCACAAGGACTCACACTGGATTCCTGGTACCACATACACACAAAAAAAAATTGTATAAATTTATTTGACAGTTAACAATCAGTTTTCACTTACATTGAGTATACATTTTTGCAACTTGTGACAGGTAATGCAATTATAATGCTTTTAGTGAATCTTTATCCCATTATATTTTCTGGAAAACTGCACACATATGCAGTATTGGAATATTCCATATTCCTTTGCCCCACTCCTAATTTTTGATGAGTTTAGTATCAGTGTGTAGCCAGAGAATTCTCATGTCTTCATGGCAGTTTTCTCAATTTCTTTATGTGCCCAGGAAACATGCTTTTAAAAGCTTATTTTGTTGATGAGCTCATGAATATTGAAGATGTTTTCTCAGGTCATCTTCTCATTGGTGGTGGGGTGACCCCTCCTGCCACCTCTACTTAGAGAACCAATTTGGAAAGGAAGAGAGGACTTGTTGCATTTATATTCATCAAGGATATAATTTTTTCATCAAGGACTATATTTATTATATTAATTTATCCATCAAGGACTATAATTTTTTTCATGATATCTTTGTCTGATTTTGGTATCAGAATAGTGCTAGCCTTATTATATGACAGTGGGACTGTCTCTTCAGGGTCTTGGAAGAATTTGAAAAGGATTATTATTTTTTTTCTACACATTTTGTAGAATTCATCACTGAAGTCATTTTGTCCTGGGCTTTTTGCTGAGGTCTGATTACTGAGTCAGTCTCCCTGTTATTGATTTGTTCAGATTTTGTATTTTTTCATAATTTGTCCTTAGTAGGTTCTTGATATCTAGAAACTTACCCATTTAATTTACATTATGCATTTTGGGCATACAGCTTTTCATATTATTTCCTTATAATTTGTATTTCTGTGATACTAGCTGTACTGTTTCCTTTTTATTTCTGGTTTCAAGTCATCTCTTAATTTTTTCCATAGTGTGGCCAAACCCTTCTTATTCTCTCTCTCTCTCTCTGGATGAAAAGAGGCCATCCCCCTTTAAGAAACCATAGCAACGCACAGACAGGTGACGCAGGTGACGTAGGTGACACAGGTGATGCAAACCAATCACACGTTGCTAAATGCTGCTTCCACCTTTGCATCCAATCATATCCCGCCATGAACACTATGCCTGCCCTCTCATCCAATCACATCCCAAGGCACCCTATGTGAATGCCGGTAACCTCCATGATATGGTAACTAATAAAGAGGAAGGTTCCTAACTACTCAGAGCCAGGTTGCTGTATTAATTCCCCATCACTGCTCATCCTCTGAGGGCTGTTGGATTATGGAGGTGGCACGGTAACTGGACCAGGCTGGATTACAACTGCCATCCAAACGTGGGGCACACTACTGTGGGTAATCCCCCTCTCAGCATGACCCCACGGGACAAGTACCAACAAAGATGGTAACTGCTGCCCCTGGCCTGGGTACTCTATATGAGTGTGAATCAACTTTTCGCCTATTCAGGCCCCGACCTCACCGATCACGTGACGTCACTTTTTCCTACCAGGCCCCCTGGGAAGTCTATATCAGAGTGTGAGTTTTTCGCTTAGCAAGTCCTACCATTGTTTATCAAACAATGGATTGCCCCTCAACCTTAATATACAAGGCCCTAGTGCTGTTCATCAGGTAGCATTTATGCCTTCCCCTCAACCTTAGCGTGCCAAACCCCTGCCCTCCCTAACAGGATGCGGCCACCTCATACCCACAGGGGGACTTTGCAGCCGCCTAGCAAGCAACTGCTTCCCCCAGCTCCTTATGCCTTCCCCTTGTGTTCTGCCTTGCCCTCTGTAACCCCTCCGTTCATAATTTACTTTGCTCACTGCTCTTTTTATTGCTGAGATCCTCTGCACTGCAACCACCTCCCCCCAACACACCGCTCCAGCACGCTGCCATTCTCCCCTCAGGCTCCTGCACCGGTGGCACTCCTGGCACTTGCCTGCTGTTTTCCCCTCAGGCTACCACGTGGGTGCCGCCATCTTGGGGTCACTAGCCCCAGAGCAATTCACAGTCACTTGACTCTTTGGTTCCCATACAGGTTCAGCCTTCTGCCACCTCTCCCCCAGGTTTCCCCAACCACTTCTTGACTTCTCCATTGCTTTGCTGTTACGGATACCTTTGCTGTCCTTATAGACTCAAGAACGATAATGGCCCAGCTTATACTTCTAAAGCTTCCCTTTCCTTCCTTGCTGACTATCATATTCAGCATTCCACAGGCATTCCCTATAATCCTCACGGACAGGCAATTGTACAAGGGTGAACAAAACACTTGAAAACACCCTTGGAAAACAGCCCGCTTCTACCGCAGGCTCGTCCCCACCAGATAAACTTACACTTGCCCTTTTCACTATCGATTTCCTTTCCTTTGGTGATCAGGGTCTTTCTCCATCACAGCGACACTGGCAGCCATTGGATACAGCCCCCCCAGCCCCCTCGTCTTATGGTATGATCCCTGAGCCAACCTTCTCCGTGGCCCAGCCCCACTTTTAACCATGGGGAGGGATATGCTTGTGTTCTTCCCCAGGACTCACCTCAACCTGTCTGGATCCCGTCAAAAAACATCTAGCCTTACTGTTCAGAGCCAGCGATGAGATCCCAAAACTGATCCCGGTAACCCTTCTGCTCATACTCCAGCACCTGATACCAGCTGACCGTACACAAATCAGCCTCTAGTGAGAATTCAACTGTTGCCCTGAGGTCCTGCATCTCATCAAAATGATTTAACTATTCTTATCCCTGGTTCCTCTACTTTTACAGGTTTTCTCCTGCAGCATGGATCCCCGTAAATCTCGCTGACCCTTGGTGAAACTCCGATCCCCTCTTTAACATTGTGTTTTGTGCTAGAACAGACCTCTAACACATCCACCACCACAGAGACTTGGGGACCTCTGCTATCATAAAGATAATTGCCTCACTAGTTGCAGCAGTTACTGTGACAGCTACTGCCTCTGTCCTCCTCCATAACCAGATGTCCACTGCCTCCGCCATCACTTGCCTCACCGCGAATACTTCCCAAGCCCTGGACCAAACAGCCGCAATATTAAAGACCTCAGAAAGGCAGTGCCAACTCTCCAGACCCAGGGAGACCTCATAAGTAACAGACTTAAGATCATGGAAACCAAGTTCCGTGCCTGATACCACATCAGTTATCTTGGTATGTGTGTTACTCCTTATTGGTGCTTGAACTGTGCCAACCTTACCAACCTCTCTGATCATATGTGGCACGCCTGGGACACTGCCTATAATGCCCACTTAAAGGACCTCACCAAAACTATTATTAACAGAAATGCCACCAATGACCTCGCCTCCCTAGCGCTCGAGAACATTTGGGACACTACCTGGTTGGCACTTTAATGGGTGGGTCACAAGAGAGTATGTGGGTCAAAGGTCTAATTTTGGGATTCTCTTATGTTCTCGTGGTCCTTGTAATACTCCCGACTTGCGCTGTATATTAACTTGACAAAAAAGGCTCATTGGTGGTATATTCAAACTACAAATACTAGGTTAGCAGAACTGATATGACACTACCAGGAGAGAGATGATAGCCAGGTAGAATTGTGGTTAAGCAAAGAACAGTGGGTCTACATCTTCTAAGCCATAGGAGATATACACGGACAGTGTGAAACCCAAAGATGGATTTGGCTGAGCAGAGCCCACCGGTAAAACACCCTTTTGACGCAGGCACCAAGATGGGTGTGTTCCCAGTAAAAGCTCCTGGATCACGTCCGGCGGTTTGCGTCTAATTGCTCCATGATGGCCCAATCCGTACTAAGCTCGCATCAGTCACTCACATCCTCCTTCCCTAAACTGGGCCAGAAGGCTGGTCAGTCAGTGACGGGTAAGATTTCTCCAGAGAGAAAAAACCAAGCCAGGTGCAGCCACACAGCCACACAAGAGACCTAGATGGGACTAGTCAGCCAATGACAGGTAAGATCCCTCTAGCAGGAACAACCTAAGACAGGCACAGTCACCCTGAGGTCTTTTTAAAAACAGAAGGGAGGAGTTGATAAAGAAGATGTGGTTTTTTTACAAAATGGAGTATTACTCTGCCATAAAGAATGACAAGATCGATCCATTTAGGTGCAAATGGAGACACCTGGAGGACATACTAATAAGTGAAATCAATAGATCACAGATAGACAATTTCCGGATCTTCTCTTTGGCATGAACACCTGTAGATGCAAATGAGTTCTAGAAAGTAGGACAGCTTTTATAGAGTGGAATATTTCTATAGGAAACTTGGTGTGGGAATGTGATGAGGGGAAGGAATAAATATGATACAGAAAGAAAATAAA
>PVIC010022045.1:0-28035 GCA_004025085.1 Thryonomys swinderianus
AAAAAAAAAAAAAAAACAGACCAAGCAACCACAGACTGGAAGCTCAGAAACCTTAAGCTACAATAAACCTTTCCTCTTTTCAAGTTTACTGTCTTATAGACTTGCTTCAGGTATTTCATGGCAGTAACAGGAAGCTGCCTAACACAGACAGCATGCTCTGGGTCCAGGCCTGTTTCTCCCCTCACTGGGTGAGAAAACTCATTGTGCTTCTATGAAAAGAAGTTGATAAGAACATTTATATGAGAAAGTTTTGTGATTATCAAACATGTTAATACAATGAAAACTAATTATAATGGTTCAATAAATATTGATTCTCAAAGAACTTGAAAACAAGTCTCAATATAGTTCGTTTAAGGTTGTGATTGAGAAAAAAATAAAGACCTTTTATTTTTATATCCTGTCAAAATAAGGCTCTTCAGTAATCTAGTTACAGATATAAAAGTCATGACACAGCTGAATGTAAACTAGAAAAACAGAAGACATGAAAGAGAAATAGCAAACAAGGAAAATGTTAGAAAATGCTGAATCTGGAGCATGTTAGAGAGGAGAGAGGTGCAGCTGAGAACTTCCTAACTTCTTCACATGAAACAATGATATTTAAATACCAGACACACAGAAGTTTCCCCCACAGTCCTGCAATAATAATGCTGTTTAATGAGTCCCCATGTATAGAGTTACTTATTATCAAAGAATCTGTTTTGTGTATTTAAACAGTATTAATAATTCCCTTATTCCCTCATCTTTCTAGAAAGAATTTAGAGTTGCTTGCAAGATTATACGAACACAATAAGATGAAATGCAGATAGGAAAGAAAGCAAATGAAATTCAGCCATAACGACATGATCCGTATTTTCAAAGCATGACGTTCTTTGTAGCTGTCAGAAGTAGAACAAAGTCGGATTCCAGTCTTAGCCTCTCTTAGCTGCTGGCAAGAGAGAAAGCTGATTTTTCACATGAGTCCAGTTCCCATCTCTTCCACACCATCACTTAGGACGGACTTTTTTAAAGCAATAGTCTAGGGGCAAGATCACGGCCTCTGACCCCTACTCCTCAGAGTGATCACTCTTCCCGGACAGACTAGCCGTATGACCTTGGGCTGATGATTCCATCTCTCCGAAGCTGCTTCCCGCCGGAGGCAGTGAATGCCACTCCCCTCACAGCTTCTCTCAAGGCCACCGCAGTCTCTCCTGCCCACAATGGCTCTGCAGTACTTGACACGTCCTGTCTTCATTGACCCTCTCCCCTCTCCTGACTAACTATGGATAAAATGAAAATATAAATAGATTCACAAATATTTCTATGTTTTGGTAGTTTCTCATTTTGTTGTTTAAGAGTGGAATAAAAGACAGTTTTTAGAATGTTTTGATTATCAAATTTAAAGGTCATAATACAAGGTGTGGTGCTCTATCTCAAAAAAAAAAAAGTTTAAGGGTTTCCAGTTTGTATACCAATTCTGAGTGATGAGTTTCATCTTCCCAGAATACTGAGAAACCACACTGAAACCCATCGAAAATAAATGCTTTGTGCCTTGAATTCCACATCTGTAAAATGGGAATAATTATAATTAACTCATCTGTTGAATAATATTTTATAAGAATCAGGAGAAAATTTTAAAAGCTGATATATTTGGGAAAATTTCAGTGATATGCTAAAGCAAATTTTTCAGCTATGCATATATCTCACTCACTAAGAAATTAAATTTAAAACAATTTGATATCCTCACATTTCCCCCTTCACAGCTACTCTAACAGAAGATTTAAAAATGTAGTAACCTGCTACAAACTGAAGGAGGATATGTTTATTCTTTAGGATGCATCACTGTGTTGCAGCAAGAGCCACAATTCATCACCCCACAGAGCTAGCATTTTTGGAATCATGAGTTAAAACTGGGGGATTTGTTGCAGCTATGGGCACTGCTGAAGGTGCCCCCCTGGCAGTAATCAATGCCTCTGAAATACGCATGGAAGAAAATCAACTGAATTCTTTCAAGCTTTTGCTCTTCAAATTCATGAAATATTGATAGAAACATAGAAATAGATTTTATTGCTGCTCTAGGAAAGCTTCGCTCTGAAAGAGACAGAGCACCATGGATCTCTGTCCTGTAGGGTGAACACCAGGGTCCCCGCACTGCGTCAGTGGCCAGCAAAACAAGGCTCTCAAATCCTCAACTCTTAGATGGCACTTCCAACAGCCCCATGGCCAGAGACTCCATCCTGTCTTGTTATTACCTCATCTCAGCAAGGGACAGAGTTCATTTCCTGCCTTAGGAAACTGACTGGTAGGGCCTACACTTGGAGTCTGAGGGATACCTGCTGTTCTTGGTTTGTCAGGAATGGCCATGCTCCTGATTCTCTTAGCTTTATTTATTGTCACAGAAATGGCTGCCGAAGCTCCATATGTCATATTTTTCCCAGGAATGCAAAGAAAGAACAGGCAAAGAATAAAAGAAGATAGTGTTGTCTATTATGTCAAGAAAGCACAAAATCTTCTTAGGAATCTCAAGGACTTCCTACTTATATTTCCTTGGGCAGAATAGTATTACATGGCCACCCATAGCTTCTAGGTGTGTGAAATTATGAGTTTTGTAATTCTAAGAGAGTGAAGGAAAAAATTGGAAGGACACTGAATTAACAAAATTCCTGGCTGAGAAATCCTCAGTGATTCCCAGATAAATGAGGCCATTGGAACTGATTCTTGCCACACTGAAAACTGGGAAAGTGCTGAACTCTGATACCTACTTTGTCAGGCTCATAATGGGATTCCCAAAATGAAACTACAATACTGAGCTACTACCTTAATGGGACACTCACATGGATGGGTGGATGTGTGATAGATGGATAGACAGACAGATAAGAGAATATGAATTTTCCATTAATGAAGTGAACATTTCTTTTTTTAGCCTTCCTAAACCATACAACCCCTCCTCTACTTTATCATCCCAAATGCATACAAACATACACACCAAATATAATATTTATCCCAGTAAGAATACAGAAGACTGAAAGTGGAGAAATGGTAAGGAAAGCAGACACACATACCTAAAGCCTGTGCAAGAGTGTGCATTTGGAGAAGAGGTACAAAACAGATATGAAGAAAGTTGATTGTGAATTGCAAATCTCTGCTCTGAGATGTGGACTATCCTTTGCATCCATAGAGAGAAGAAAGTGGCTTCCTGTCCCAACAGCATGGACCATGGCTTCTCCCACCTCACCCCCTCGCTCGCTTCTCTGGCCCAACTCCCCCACTTAGCCTACCAGAGAGAGGCCAAGAAGGAGCCCAGGAAGGGGGGGCACTAAAGGCCACCTCTGTAGGTCGCCATGGCCAAGGTGGCCGACTCAGCCTTCTCCACACAGCTCAGAACCATCTTATTCTGAAAAGTGTGTGCATGCGTTCATATAATGCATACACTTATGTACATATATGCACACATTTATATACATAGATACTCATGTACATATTCATATATATGTGTATAACACCATTCATATGTACACATACATCCGATTTTTAAAAATCAAATAGGACCGGAAAGCTTAAACAACAAGCAAGCATATGCCTTCTCTCCACCGGCCTCTCAATCCCAGCCTCTTTCACTGGGAGTGACCTCTCAGACTCTTTTGTCCACTTGTACAGGTGGTCACCTCCATGCTATAGGTAACATATTTCCAGTATTTTTCTGAATGGGTCAGGTAAGCATCTTCTCTTTCTGATGTGATCTCCTTAAGGCACAACTTGAATCCCCGCTGTCACATCTGCTGGTTCAGCCGAGCACAGTGAGTCGCTAGGAGGCGCCGTCCCTGCTGGCCTTTCCTGGAGCCGGGCACAGACTCATCCTCGTCTCCCTCCTGGACTGCGAGGCTCTGACAGCTGCCGTGGTCTGGGCCACACCGGCCGTATCAGGGCCTCCAGGGTCTCAGCAGGCAGCCATGCGGTCCCAGAGGGACTGCACAGGCCGGTTGGTCTGATGCTTCAACTCCTGGGCCGTGGCAAGTCCAAGGGCACCCACAACATGATCTCTGTGCGTGTCTCTGCGTGTGTTTGGAGGAGGGCTCACAAGGGACTGATGCCGGAGGAAAGCAGATGGCGCCCAGTGCACAGGGGCACCCGATCTTCCAGAACCTGCACTGGATAGAAAGGCGGGAGAAGCTTGAACACACGCATACACACAGCCACACACGCGCGTCTGCGGGCACTGCTCCTTTTCCTCCTCTGTGACTGCTGCAGCTGCGGCACGGGGCTCCCGTCCCCAGCGCTCTTGCTGATCAGGCCTGCGGGCTCGGGCCAGGATCCGCACCACTGTCTCCCGGAACTCAGCCCTTCAGTCTGCCGCGAGGCCCCCCTGGGCCGTCACTTACACAGCCGGGTGTGGCGCCCTCCGGAGGCAGCCCCAGCGGTAACCGCAAGCACTCGGTCCTGAGCTGCCCAGCACTCACAGTGGGCTAACAGTCACCCAGCGGCGCGGCGCGGCTCACCTCGTGTTCTGTGCTGCAGATGCCCCCAGGGAGATGGGGAAGCACCGGGAGGCGGGGCAGCGCCAAAGACGGAGCCCCTCTTGGCTGCGGGACTAAAGCTGAGCCACTGAGGCAGAGCTCGGAGCACAGGAACGCGAGGGCCCCACGGAGAGGTCACCAGTTTCTTCTCTGCCTTGTCTCTGTCGCCCAGGGCTGGCCCTGCCCTGAGAGCCGACCGCTAGCAGAGCAAGGCGGAAAACGAGAGCGCATGGAGCTGCTTTCCTTCTCCTTTCTCCTTCTTTCCTCCTTTCCTTTCCTTTCCTTTCCTTTCCTTTCCTTTCCTTTCCTTTCCTTTCCTTTCCTTTCCTTTCCTTTCCTTTCCTTTCCTTTCCTTTCCTCTCCTCTCTCTTTCTTTCAAGTTTAAGTACTCATAAAAAGTTTTGTGAACTGGGCCCAATGTAACACTTAAAAGATGGGAAAGTCTTGCCAAACCAAATCAGAAAAACTTCTAGCAGTCAAAGCACTCAGAGCAGTACCTCTTCCCTACCAAACAAAGTCAGCGCACTTTTCCAGGCATAGAACTTCGTAGCATCTCCTCAGAAGCGTCCTCACGAGACAGGCAGGCTCTTTCTTCTCTTGCAGCTGCGAGAGCTCAGCCGAAACACGAGGTCAGCCCGGGCCCTGGACAGAACGCTGCCACCGTGCCTCGGCGCAGCTGTGGTGGGAGTGTGCAGCGCAGGTGCGCAGCGCGTGTCCGAGGCAGGGCAGCCGTCCGGCCGGGGAGGGGAGCTGCGTGCCATCCGCGCAGGGTCAGCCTGCCTTTCGTCCTCTGACGTCTCGTCACTGGGCGTCATTCTTCTGCTGTGCGTGTTGCCCCGGAACTAACACACCAACCATCCCTGAAAGAGCGAGCCTACTGAGCACGTAAGAAAGCACGGGTATACCAGCGAGATCCAAGCTTCAAGATTCAAATTTCAAGAAGGTGAGAACTAACAAAGACCCAACCCCTTGGGCTTACTCTGAGGTATTTTTTAATTAAATTTCATTTTTTTGCCAATGAAAAGTAATTAAAATAGAAATCTAGTAAAGGCTCCCGTCAAGAATTCCTAAAACTGAACATGCACGATGATATTTAATTAGCATTTTCATTACCAAATTTTCTTTATCCTTGTCCACAAATGTCAGAGTATAAACCAAGCCCGTTCGGCTTTGCTTTCTTTCGTAGCTTCATGTTTAAAGCCCAGAAAATCTGGCCATTAGAAATTTATTTTTAAATGGATTAAGTGCTCCCCCAGGGGCCATCTTTAACTTTTCCATCTATATTTTGATAAAACTTCAAACGAAGTCAATAACAAATTAGAACATAAATATTTAAGCAGCTCAAAGATAGAGTGAGAGCTTCTCCCTTTCTCCCCTTTGTATATTGCGGTGAATCCAGCAGATAGAGAGAAATTAAGCATCTTGGGGAATATGACAAAGGCTCGTGCTTGTGCAAACAAGAGCAGCCAGCCGAGGTCACTCGTCCAGGAGAGGAGAGTGTCACCTTGCAGCTGGCGGCACCCGCTCCAGGGATCCCTCGTATTCTCTGATCATTTCTTTCACTCTTCTTCCCAGAGACTTTCAGCCAAGGAGGCGGAAGAGCATGAACTGGGGGTTCTGTGGGGTTCTGTCCACCATCAAAGTCCCCTGGTCTTCTGTAACGTACAGAAATTTTTATCTATTTTCAAAGGAAATCTCAGGAAGAAAAGGGCTTGTCACCTCCAAAGCAAAGCAGATGAAATGAAGAGCAGAGTCCCCCGTCCAAAGAAACAAAGGCTCGGTGAGATGAAAACAAACCCGGAATATGCTAATATATGCAAAGATGATTTTTAAATGATAAATTTAAACAGATAAACCACACAACAAGGCACTCGTTTGCTGAAAGTCACTCTGAAGAGACTGTTTACTGAAATCACCTGTGCACGGAGATCATCTATCAGGGAATGAATTTTATCAGTGCTGTGTGCTGAGATAAGATCTCACACAGGGAAGGATTTTTCTCAGGCTTGCATGGTAATTTTAGATATTTGATTGTAAATCAGAATGTTTGCTGTGCCTAATGAACAAACACACTGGATTAGTCATAGCTGGTATTAAAAGTTGTTTTTGTTTACAGCTTGGTTTAGATTTTAATGTTATCTGAGTACGCAAAGAACATTCACAAATGTCATATTTGTGCGACACGCAAATAGTTCCTGCTCTGAGGGAGCTGGAGACTAACAGATTAAGCCCCTGCCTGCCTTTGAATAACAAGAGCGTCTTTCTGTACACTGCTCGGCCTAATGGGCAAGCGTGCTGGAGGTGGCTGTGTGTTCTGATTCTCTTCTGTTTCATTAAGGATGGGAGAAGGCACTGGGAGCCGTGTCGTTAAAGGTGTACTTTCAGAGATCACTTAATGATGTGTTCTTCCAGCCTGAAGATAACTTGCAGGTTAACAGAGAGTCCAGCCAGTCTCCTCTCTCCATCTCCAAGTGAAAGCAAAATGGCTAGAATTCATTCACTCATCTATGCAATCATTGGCTCAATAAATATTATTTAAGTCCATGCCAGACTTCAGGATTGATGTTGTAGAAACAATCAGTAAAAGAAGCACATCTCTGACCACTTCATCCATACATGTGTCTGGGTTTATGTTGTCCACCCCTACAAAACTCCAACTAAAACCAATCAAAATGCCACAGGTTTTACATCTAGCAGTCTATTAGCAAGGTAAAAAGTTCAAATCCACCCCTCAGACATAAAAATGTCAGCCCCACTCTAGCCAGTAAAGCAGAAACAGAAATGTTCAAGTTTTCTCGTGGTCTTCTAAGTGGCAAGATCAGGTTTAGAACCTAGACTTTTGAGCCTTTGTCTGTGGTCTCTAAACCATCCACGGGGCCTCCTACTTTCCACCATCATGTTGCATTTGCTTCAGAGGAAGAGAAAGTCTAATGTTTTAATGATGGCTATGCAGATTACATCAGGATGCAGTTAACGGTGAAAGCAAGACTTCAATACCCACACACTTTAAATAACACATTAGGTTTATCACTGATGATATCTTTAATTATGCCAAGGCAAAACGAGAGACAGTCTAATGGGAAATACAGATTACTTGTTAAAATGGTTAACGGAGTTAATGTGCTTACATTTGTTTATGTGTACTGGAATCAGCTCAAATATTTGGCTGCAATGACAATATGTGTAAAGATCAATTAAAAGTCATAGAGATGAGATATTGGATTTCCAGACCTTAATAGGGTTTCATCTGCACTTGCTATATTATGTTATACAGTTATAATTGAGCTTCTATCAAATTGCAGAATCTGTCACTTCAACAATTTATTTTCTAAGCACTAATGAAACATGTTTCCTGTTGAGAATGCTTTTAAAAGCATAGTCCTGGGTAAAGGAGGGGAAGCAGGGGGTGACGGGCTTCTATTGCCCTAGCAAACCTTAGTAAAAACCTGGGCCTAAGTAAAATGAATCTGGCAGCCTTTGGGGGGTCTTCAGTAGCCATTTGTTCTTGTTATAAAGAGACTGTATCCAACATGCCAAATGCACATGCACTGGAGCCTCATCTTCAGATTGACTCTGTGCCTTTTTCTTGCTGGGTAGTCAGACTGCAGACAGAATAGATGATCTATCTGCCAGATCTTTATTATTTTTCCCTATATGAAATCATGCACTGAATTATAAGACAAAATCTACTGAAAAAGAAATTAGTAAGGGAGCTCCTGGCCTAGAAAATGGAAATTCTTGTTCCAGTTTTGTTTAGAAAAGCAAAGATCCTGTTTAGACACAAGTGCAAGATGGCTACAAGATGACCAATTCTGTTGTTCTTTTTCTTTAATTGATTTTATTGGTACATTTTACAAATACATCATGATCACACTCAACAGTGAGAATCTGTACCAGTACATGACACGACTTTAGTCTCATACTCTTTGGAAAGACTGGAAGGTCTTAGAGTGACGGTTACACATTCCTCATCCTGGCTTGTGATGATACAGATGTGAGTGAGACGCAGACAGTTCTGGGAGGAAGGAAATGTCCTTCTTTAGAATCATGAACATTCTGGATTTCCTGACAGTCATAAAGGCTCCCAGAAATCACAAGGTTCTATAAGAAACCCCTGCCTGGCTACTACAGGGCTAGACATGTTTGTGTACATCTGGGAGTGAGGAGTATACATGTGTTAATCCTGTTGTCTTTTGCTGGGTGCACTCAGAGTTTAAAGGAGGAACATTTATTTAATTCACAGTTTGGAGAATCCAGTCCATGGTCAGCTGACTCTAAGGCAGGAACACTATGACAGAAGGACCGAAGGGAGCCAAACCTCTTCGTTCATGCCAGCTGGGATCAGAGCAGGGAACAGCAGGGACCAAATATAGTACCCAAGGCCATGACTCCATGACCCACTCAGACTCCCAGAAATGTGCTTCTTTGATCCACTCTGTGTGCCCAAATCCGGGGGAGCTGACATGAGGATTATTGGTCACATTTCTGTGTTGAAACAATTCTTAGAGTTCTAATTGTGCATTCCAGATATCTACCTCCTTGTCATTTTGTCCTACCTGCTTGGTTCACCTCAAGGAGTACATGCTCTGCACTCACCTGTGCATGGCAAAGGCAGACACAGGAGCCCAACTGCTGTTTACTCAGCAATGCCCACCCCTCACACACACACCCTTTTATTATGGAGAATAATGGGCTGGGAAACATCCTGGGCCTCCCCCAACTCTGCAATGCAATGCACATATTTATAGAGCTCTTTTACTTAGCTTATTTTGTTGGCTCAACATGACATTGTAATAAATGTACCCTTTTCTGGTCACTCTTTTAGAGAAGGACAATACAATTAATCAAAACACTTTAAAACCTATGCTATAGTAACTCTTTGAATACACCTCCATGCCTCCTTTTCATGTTACAATCTAGATCCTTTTGATTCTTTTTGTTTAACTTGAATCTTTATTGGTACTTTACATATACACATCACAATTATGCTCAACATTGAGAACTTGTGTATGACATGACTTAATTCTCATTTTTCCCCTTTCCCTACCCCCTACCCCCTATAAGCACAAACTTTGTTTCCTTTTTTTAACCATCAAATTTTTTTCTTTCCCCTCACTACTTACCCTTAAACCCCATTTCCCTTTGAGTGTTCACTATTTCACAATATCTATCATGCAGTCTAGAACTCATTTACATCTTCAGTTTCTCATACCAAGGAAAAGATGTGATATTTACACATCTGTGACTATTTGTTTCATTTATGAGTATGACCTTAAGGCACATTCATTTGAGGATAAGGGACTCAAAATGACCATTTTTATGGCAGAGTAATACTCCATTTTATTGCCCAAAAAACCACATCTTCTTTATCCAGTCTGCTGTTCTCTTAATATTTTAAGAGATATTTAAGAGTTTCCAGGGGGACCCCAGTCACCATTCATATCCAGTCCCTCTCTGAGTCCTGCTGTTCATCTTTACTACTCTCTCCTCATCCCAGAGCCCAGCCCTAGTGCAGGTCATAGTCAGCGACCACCTGGCTGCCGCAGCAGCCTCTCCACTCACCGCTCTGCCTCCCTCCTGCTCCTTTCCAGACTCACCGGATAGATCTCTCCCGAGACCTAACATCACCCTCCCACACCCATGCTGGAACTGTCTGCTTCACACTGCTCTGAGCATGGTGTTCAAATCCTTGTGCAATCTACCATAAACTGTCTATAAGCTGGTCTCTTCTCCACATCTCCTTTCCCAACTTTCTCCATTCTCCCCCTCAATAATTAGCCCCAAGTACAGAAAACATTTGTCAACTTCTACAGCAAGCCATCCTCTTCTGTGTTTCTGGGTTTTTGACAAAACACTTGTTCTGGCAGTACTAAAGCTATTTCATGCCCCCCAAAAATATTGTCTCCTAAGTCTTCACCCTCAACTCTGCCTGGGGAACACATGCTTCAGTTGTTGGCTTACAGGACAAGTCTTCCAGAGGATCTTCTATGATCCTACAGACACCAAGCCACACTCTCCCCTCTTGCATGTCTTCAGGCATGGTGTCTACAAATATATATCCATGGGTGCCACAGTCAAAGCTACAGTCCTTTGTAGATCAAAATATTTTAAAAAGATAAGTCATATGTACTGAACATGTACAGACATTTCTTTTGTCATTCTTCCCTAAACAATACAAGACAGCAACTATTTCTGTAGCATTTACATCGTATTAGGTATTACAAGTGATCTAGACACAGTATAACAAAGGGAAAAGGATATAGGTAGGTTTCATGTGAATGACATAATACTGTTCTGTGAAGCTATTTGAGCTTCTGAGAATTTTGACATCTGCAGTGTGTCCTGGAGTCAAACCCCCGCCAGACAAGGAACTACTGACGCCATTGTTTCATTTTTCTTTCTCACTGAAACATGAACTCCCCGAAGGCAATGGTCCTAGTCTTATTTACTATCAAACATTTAGAACTTGGCATGAAGCCTGGCACCTAGCACATACTTAATTAATACTATCAAACAAAAAGCAAAAGGATAAAGAAAGGGACAGGAGAACATGATAGGCCATTTGAAATGCCACACAGAGCTAAGTGTGCCTCTACGTCTAACGATGGCATCTCTAGAAGACACAAAGTTCAAAGGAATTTCAACAAATATTCATTGGACAAATATTTTAGGCCTTATATTATAAAAATATTTCATATCTTACATTCAGTTCAGCATTGTGCCATGAAGCTGATTGCAGATGAATGTCTAGGTTCAAGCTGTAGTTCTAGCACTAAATGTGACATTGGGAATGTTATGCCTCACTTTTCTCATATATAAAATGGCGATGATAATGAAGATTTTCTACTAATGGTATTGATGACAGTGAGTCAGATCTGCAAACCCCTCGAAGCTGCCTGCCTCACAATGTGTGATCCCCAAGAGCTTGTTTCCAGGGCTCAAGAGCCCCTTGCTCAGGACCACAGGGCCAGTAAAAGCCCTCAATAAACAGGAAGTGTTTTTTGAGAAACAGTTGAAAAAACTTGAAATACCAAATACCTGTTGTATAAACTGTATTTCTTTCTCAGTACTGAAGATTAAACCTAGGACCTTCACCTCAAGATACAGTTCATCTATTACTGTTTAAAAAAAAAACATACCCCTCTATTATTTTTAGTTAACTTTATTGGTGCATTTTATATACATCATGATCACTTTCAATACTGAGAATTTGTACTTATACATGACACATCTTGATTGTCATTTTTTCCCTTTCTCTGCCCTTCCTACACCCCCAGCCCCTATACACATAAACTTTACTTCCTTTTTTGCTCTCAAATTATTTTCCCCTTCTTTACTTTCCACTACCTTTTCCCTTTTCCTTTTGCACATTTTCTGCTTATTTCACATTACTGATCATGCATTTTGGCATTCAATTACACCTTTAGTTTTTCCTACTAAAAAAAAAAGATATAGTATTTACGTATTTGTGTCCTATATATTATTGCTGATTTTGAGGCTGTATCTTTTTATAAGTTACCAGGGCTAAGCTAGGACTTATTACCCTCCTACATCCACTTCCAAAAGTTCTGAGATTACAGAACATGCTGTGCCACACCTGGCTATTATTTTTATTTATGTATTCTATCTACTTATTATTTCCCTATCTGTAGAATAATTATAATTTATATTAAAATTTTATATTAATATTTGTTTCCATTGCTACGACAAAATGCCCAAGAAAAGCAACCTGAAAGAGGAACTATCTACTTGGGCTCACAGTTTCAGAAATTTCTGTACCTGACAAGATTGCTTCTCTGCCCAGGGCTGGATGAGACAGAGCATCATGATGGCTCGAGCACATAGCAGCAGAGGCTGCTCACTTCACAGCAGCCAGGAAGCTGAGAGAGAAAGAAACGGGACCAGAGAGACAGGGGATGAGGACAAGATATAGGACTCAAGATCAGGCCTCCATCCACACTCCCTTCAACCAGGATCCACCTCCTTCTCAATCACCCAATCAAATTATGACAGTCTACTGGGGAAGTCAGGTTGCTCATGATCCAGTCACCTTGCAAGATCTGGCAAGCAAGTCCTTAGCACATGGCTTTTGGGGGACATTTTAGATCAAACTAGCTATTATTATGCTATCGTATTATTATATCTTATGTTCTTAATATGACAAAAATGAAATCAGACAAAATAAAACATTTCCCAAGTGTGTTATACACACAAAAAGACAGGTCTGGGAGCCTCTGAACCACAAGTGTCAAGAACCCCAGTGTACAGCAGTTACAGAAGCCTTTATAAAGCATCAAGAAGTCTTCTGACCTTTTTCTTGATTAGTTGTTATACATTAATGTTCTTGTTAAGGCAAGCAAAGCTCTTAAAGCTAATTTGTCAATACCCAATTGGTTTAATTTGCTGATTTTCACTGACAAGGATGAAAAGCTTAGTCTCGTGTTTTGCTTTTAATCAAAGCACATGTTTATAGGAAACTAAGTTGAAGTTTTGGCTACATGACTATGAGCAGTTGGCTTTAGGGTATCAAAACTGTAGTCTCCAATTTTATATTTTGCTTATTAGCAACTATATGGTACAATTTGAACTGTTTGTACTGCCTCACTTAATTCTCAGAACGGTTTATGATATCTTTATCTTATACATGGAGAAAACTAGACTCAAACTTCGCTGGTCTAAAACTCCAGTCCCATAAACTTGGATTCCATCTCTTTCCTTCCCAAATTGGCTGCCACACTGGGCTCAGCTCACCGTGTATGTCCCTCACTGAATTCAGGACCATCCTGAGAGATAGGCCTTGTGAACTTCACCCCATAGACACAGAAACTGAGGCTCAGCAGTTAGAGACTCTCAGTTCAGGTTGCCAGATCAAAATATCAGAGGCAGGATGTCTTGAGCAACACACTCTTATTTCTCACTGTTCTGTGGGCAGAGAAGTCCATGATCAACGTGGCAAAAGATCCAGTGTGGGGGGGAGCCCCCTTCCTGCCTGTACACAGTTGCTTTCTCACTGTGCACTCACATGGCTTCCCAAAGAGGGAGAGAGAGCTCTGTGTCTCTTCATCTTATAGAGTCACCAATCTCATCATGAAAGCCTCACCTCTAAATCCACCCTAAACCTAACACCTCTTACACACTTGGGGTTTGAGAATCCACATGTGAATTTGAGGGGAGATGGACACAAGAATTCAGCCTATAACAATGTCCTTGCCAAAGGTTGTCTTACCAACCAACCGCAGAGCCAGACTCTTAAGCCCCTCGCTTCATGATGGCTCCCACAACCAGATATGAAATGCTCAGGAACCCAATTCAGATCTAGGCTGTATCCAATTTTACAAAGCCCCTTGGTGACCTTGAGTCAAGAATTAGGCCTCACTGAACACCCCTTCAAGGTAATTGACCTGCTCTTATAGACCCCAAGTGTCCGCAGCACCGAGGACAGGGACAAAGGCGAGACTAAAGACAAACCCTGCTTCCCCAGGGCTGATTCAGCTGCTTCCTGTACCTTTATTGAACTACAGTTCTTTAAAGGTGAATTGTCAGCAAGAATTCAAGTGTCATCTATTGAATTTCAGCAGAGTTCAATTCCCTGGATATATACTCCTTAGTTACCCTTCTATCCTTTTTAATCTATCAAACAAGGCATTGTTGAAAGCACGTACATACACACACACACATGCACATGCACACACATACACATACACACAAACACACACACCACTGATAAATGAGGATGCCACTTGCCTTGCAATTTTCTCCTCATGGCTTGCATATGAATAGCTACAATGGTTGCTGAAAATACCATAATATACACAATCTGGGTATGGGAGGAATATTGGTCATAGTGAACTTAAAATACAGGAGCGATACTGGATACAATGTCATGGAAAATGTTCTCTGGCCTCCAATGACTAGAATGGAATCAGGATGAGGACTGTGAGATTTAATAACACCATGGTTACAACGATAGTTTAAACTCATAAACCACAAATGCATGTCTGGCCAGAAATAAAAAAGATCGGAGCTTTACGTCCTTCTAAGCAGATTCCTCTGTAGAGTAATGTTGGAGGAGAGTCTGGCCCCGAGTGCTTAACTTTGCAATTCAAAACAGTTGTGACTTGGGTTCCCTTATATAACATGGGCAGCTTTTCATTATGTTTATTTGATGCAGTGTTATTGAGGCAATATTTCATATGAATAATTCATTTCTAGTCCAACTTTATCTAGCAAAGTCAAAAGCAGAATCCTAAATTTCAAAACAGATCAAAGAGTTTCTTAAATAAAATGGAAATGCCTTGAGTTGCCCGCTCTCTGAATCTCTGTCTTGTCTGTGCATTAAGCAAGCACTTACTATGGGCAGCTGGACACCGACGTTATTAAACGTTCACAGCTCTGCATTTTATTTGGCGAAGATGAATTTGGGTGCCCCAGTTTTGCACTGTTTCCTCTTGTTCTTATCCAGAAATTGAGTTCTGTGAGAGCAAATCACATCCGAGTAATTTTTACATATTTTTGGCTTTGGTTGTATGTGCCTGACTTTCTGAGACCCTCTCAGCCCTGATTGCCTCTGTTCCACTGGGCAGTCTGATGAGCACAGCGGGCAGGCCGTGGTGAGCAGAATAGAGCAATTACACTGGGATGCTGGGGACTGAGAGTGCCTGGGGATGCCTCACCAGGCTCTCCACTGTGGCTCCCTCTCAGATCTTACCAAGTCATGCAGGAATGTCGCCCTTCAAACTGATTGGCATCCTAAAAATTGGCCTGACTTTATCCAGCTATGGAAGCTCCAAACAAGAGTGGAGCAGTCAGAGAGAAAAATTAAACATGGAAAGGGAACAACTGTATTCAGAATCACTGGGTCATGCCTACACATGCCTTTTTATAAACATGATTTCAGGTAATGGGAGCAAAACAAAAATAACTAAAAAATCTTCAGAGCCATCAATGAAAGTGCACATTCTGCATGATTATATTGGGGGGAATCTCAGTGGCAGTAATATGACCTTTTTAATGCGTCAAAGGAGACCATTTACCCAACTGGGACAGGTGGATATATGGGAAAGAGTTCAAAGACTTGAGCCAGAAGAGTCTACTTTCAGTTCCCAGCTGGGCAACTCGCTAGTTCAGGGGCTTAGGAAACCTTCTATACATCTCTTGGTCTCTGTAATAGGAGAATAATGCTATGAGATGTCCCTAACTTTTTGAGATGTTGGGAAAATGCAAATAAGTTTATATTTGTTACACTCCTTTTACATAGTAGGAAACGGAAACTTATTCAACAGCCATGAAGATGCTCTTTTAGCATTGTCTACTGTGGCCTGGTCAAACTTACCTATTGCAGATAAAAGAAAATACTCCCTCCAACCACATAGTTCTGTAGTCACTTGACCTCTGGGGTTAAGTATTGTTTAGTTGTCTGTCTACTGGCCGGCTCTATTTTCAGCTTCTGAGGGACCAGAGCTTCTTTCCATAACAGGAGCTTGAAATGCTGCATGCTCATTTCCCATAATCCCTTATGGCTAAGTATAAATGAATGTTGCTGGAAACTTCTAGAAAGGAATTCCTTCCCTGATAAAAGAAAGAATGTGGGGGAAAGGCCCTTTTCTACACTCCACATTTTCTGTCACTTATGGATACCCTTTACACTGCTGAAGATAACTTAAGTCTTGAGGAAAAAAAGCCAAAACCAACTTTGACCTTGCTCACTAATAGACTGAACTAGTCAACCAATCCTGAAATATTCTACAGCTAGACATCTTGTCATGTGAAATAATAAAGTGCCTTTTACAAAGTACTCATTATTTATAACAAGTAATTACAATACTCATTTCCTGGTCTTCTCCAGCACATCAAGACACTTGGCTTTTTGAGGTTCAGGTAGTTCATCAGAAATATGCAAGTGATATTCTACATGAGATTTTGGTTACTGGTAACACTTATTTCAGAGAAACTGAGTAAACCCATCCAATGTCACATAACCAAAGAGGTCAGAAAAAAGATTGAAACCCAGATCTATTCAAGGCCAATCTATTCAACACACTGGTGCTATGCATATAATTGTTAGCCAGTCTGACAGGAAATAATTTAGGTACTGCTGTTATTTTCCTATCTTTCCTTTCTTTTTCTTTTAATTTTCTATTTTCCCTTTTGATTTATATTCTAAACTGCATCAGCACACATATCCCAAACTTTTCCTCTCTCAATAACCTCGTATTCTGAATCATTCCCTTCTTTTCCCCAACAAAATTTGGCCAACCTGAGTTTCACTGCCATAGTAAGCTGATGTGCCTTGTAACACGAACCTAGAGAAGCAGTTAAGCACATCCCTCCCAGCGGGATGCTAGGGTAGAAAATGCCTTCAGAGGAATTTCTCAGCGCTCTAGCAGACCACAGGGTGAGACAGTCTTTTTAAGTCATGAGGTCAGGCACTTCCTTGTACACAAAGGGTGAGTTCTGACAATGCCAGTTAGCAGAGAGCCAGTGGTGGTACAGTTTGTAATCCCAGCACTTTGGGAGGCTGAAGCAAGAGAAGCACAAGTTTGAGCCCAGTCTGAGCAACAAACTAACCTAGCAAGACTATCTCAGAATAAAATAAATAAATAAAAAGGGCTGGGGATGTATCTCCTTCTCAGTGCAGAGAGTCAGGGCTCAATCCTTAGAGAAAGAGGGAGGGAAAGAGAGAGAGAGGGTGAGAGGGACAAAGAGAGGGGGATAGCTAGGATCTGGAGTATGACTACAGTTCACTGATTACTTAAGCAAATCAATAAGAACTTCACATACTGGGACAGTAGTACTTTAGGTGTTCGGTACACAGCACTAAACAAAGCACACAAATTTCCTCCATTTCTAAAATTCAAATTCCAGTTGAGGGGAGATAATAAATAAATGTGTCATATTTCAAGGGATTAATGTGCTATCAGGACAATAAAACAAGGTAAAGAGCATAGATTGATGGGGTGCCCTGCACGCAATGAATTGTTGCTCTGGTAGCAAGTGACCAGGACACACTGCAGAGAGCAAAGGAGGTCAATGTCCACAACAGGCCAATGTGAAAACTGTGAAAGGAGGAAAGTGAAATGGAAGAGGAGCCTTGGAGGAAACTGCAAAAGAACTAACATGTTTCTTACAAAACAGAAATCAGGAAATACTTCTAAAGCTTGAAAGAACAAAAATATAAATTCAATTATATTGTTTAAAGCTCCAAAGAAGATCAATAGAAAAACAGAAAGTCTTAAAGTAGAAAAAGGAGAAGAGATAGTGTAGAGGAGCTAAATTGTTTCTTTTCTTTTTTTAGGAAATGAAATTGCAGTACACAATAATTACACTCATCTTGGGGAATTGGTACATATGTGTATGGCATCCTGACCATTTTTACTCCCCCTCCTCTGGGCTGTCTGGGCCTCTCCTGAGTGGAATTCTACATACAAGAGCCAGTTCATTAAAAAAATGTGTGGTGATCAACTAGTGCTGTCTGCCATGGGTGCAGAAAGGATCAATGACACTGTGTGCATCATCCACACCTGGAGGAAAAACTGAGTCATCTGGACATAGGATGCCGAGCCACAGTAAGAACCAACTATATCAGAAAACAGAAAGGGAAACCTAAGGGTTAAGGGCTTAGTAATGCAATAGGTTACAATGTCGTGGTTTTCTTTGTTTGTTTGGATTGACAACTCTCTGAAATGTGCAAAGAAAAAGTAAGCTATAGAGAAGAATGGCAAAAAGGAGTGTTCTTTCCCTAATGTAAGAGTTGGATGTCTTGGCTTTCAAATCCTACCTTCCTCAAATCTTAGAGAACTTAAGCAAGAGAGTTTCCAACACATACATTCCTTGGCTGGATTGCATCCAGCAACTCATTTAAAACAAGTGAAATGTACCTTGTGTATTGGAAACAAACCTTCATGGAGAAAACTTACCATTGGTCCAATAAAGTCCTCCCTGCTGTACCAATTACCTAAACAGAGGGAGCCGAGAAACCACAGTCCCAACTGTATCATCATGCCAAATCCTGGGAACACAAACAAAGCTTGAAATTTTGTCTCTAATTAAGTCATGTGGAGCCTGGTGACTTTGCTGGCCTCCTGCTCAGCAGCAAATCATGTGAAACCCTAAGCAGCCCCCTTAGTGGCTAATGTCTCTAATAAAGACACAACTCCCGACCCGTGTTTGCTCCCCAGGACTGGCACGAAGAGGCCAAAAACACTTGTGGTTATCAGAGGGCACACTTAGAGGGCCTTCCACTCCTGAACAAAGCAAGAGTGAAGATTCGTATTCCCTGACACCAAGTTCTGCCCACCTTTTCACACAGAAGCACCCAGAGGAGCAACCACTGTGAAGAGCCTGACCTTAGAGCTTGCAGTTACATCTCGGCTCTGAGACCTTTGTTTATTCATTTAACCAATATTCTCCCCAGCTCTGTGCTGAATGGATGGCCCAGCCTCCTTCACTCCAAAACATGAGGTTTAACCAGATTTTAGGGCACCTTGTTCTGCCATAATAATTCCAACAGACACAGCCTGCTTCTGGAGTAGCCAGACAACTTACCATTGTGCTGAAGATCCCATTGCAGATGCCAGAAAATCACTCCTCCCACTTGCTCTGGGAAGCCAATCCTAAAAGTAAGGACTCCTTCCTTCGAGGTCCCTATAAACCATCCTTTTGAAGATTGCTAAGTACTTATCATCCATTAACACCCCAGTAAGACAGATGAGACCTTCCTACCACATACACTAGGAGGCACCAACTGGGCAGGTGCCTGACTGAGACTCTCTAATCCTCAAACCATGCTAGCAGGGTCTAACCATTCAATGCACGCACATACTCCAGTGCTTTTCAGGGGCTTCTTGCTGAGCTACATTGCTCACCCTGGTTTATTTTTTTTATTTTGTTGCCCAGGCTGTACTCATGGTCCTCTTGCCTCTGCTTCTGAGGCACATACTACCATGCCCATACACACACACACACACACACACACACACACGCACATTTATGTTCTGCATACAGAGTGCTGCGCTCAGCTGCTAAGTGGGGGAAGAATGCTTGATGTGCAGTAAATAAGATAAATCATGTGCAGTCCTTAGCGTCATCTAATAGGGCAGTAAAATGCACACATTAAATATAATATGGTGTAAAGTAAATGTATTACCATGATGAAGATTAAAAGCATTATATCTGCAATTTAGATGTGCTAAAAGCAACGAGTATTCCAGACTGGGACATAGCTGTGCATTTTCCACATACTTTTGAAGCACAAATCAAGTCAGTCATACTAGGAAATGCGCTGGACCAAAACGATCAAGGTGAGAAAGAATCACATATGCATGAGACACCTGTGCAGAAGAATGGTAAACAAGGAGATGTGCAGCGATTCATAAACAATCCAGTTGGGATGGGAAATGGGAAAGGGAGAAACAGAATCTAAAAGTAGAAAGATCAAGGTGGTGCAGATCACGGAAAGTTTTGTAAATTATACTACAGAGCTCAGACTTGATTGTATATTCAGTAGCCATAGAAAGGCTTAGAGCTGGAAAGTGGGGCTCTGTTTCACAAAGATTTCCTTGGCAGCAGTGTTTGGTAAGGTACGTGGAACCAAAGATCACTGAGGAAATTGCTGAGTTCTCTGAGAGGAATGCTTTATGAGGTGGAACACTCAGCGGTAGAAACAGAAGAAGGTAAGAGGTGTACCTTTGCTCCCAAAATTAACAGCTTGAACATCTTTGGCTGGACTTCTGGGCTATATTCCTGCCAAGCAGGCTGCACAGCACCTGGAAAAAATGGGCACAGGACAGATGTCAGACTGAGCATAAATGGACAAAGAAGAATGAAAGACACCTGATGTTCAGGGCTAGACTTTGGAATGGGGTGGGAGTTCACAGGTCCATGCTGCTGACTGAGGGAGATGAAAGCTAAGAAGATATTTGGATCCTGCCATTTGGGAAAAGCACAAGGTGCCTGGAATTTTGACAAGAGTAGGACAGAAGGCTGGAAAAGAGAACAACAAGCAGCTGCTCCTCAGTGTTTCTCCAAAGAGGTGGGCAGATTTGATGCCCTGTGGTTTGGGGAGTGGCTGAGGACAATCAGGCAACCAGAAAATTGCAAGCATTGCATCTGGAAGGGTGTCAGCATGAGGCACTGGTTGCAAAGATGAGATCTGCAAATCAGAGAGATTCCAAACAGGTCCATTTTGGAATTCTGATCATGCCATATATTAATCAACCCATATCAGAATATTGGGGGTTTTAATTAAATCATCAATAAATAGACAGTAACCCTACCAAATATAGTTTTCCACAAAATGAACAAGATGGTGGCTGTTGATCAAAAACTCAGACTTCCCCAAAAGTTGCCAGGCATGAGCAGTTGCTGGGAGGGGGGACCCTGGCCAGGTACAGAATGCTTCCTCATGATCAGGTATGACCATGTTTTTCACAAAAACATGTAATCAGATATGACACAGGCTTCTTCTGTGAATCCTTCCTGTTCACTTCTTCCCAATGAGCTGAGTGTGGGATCTCCCAGGGTGTGGAGAGGAAGCCCAGGACATGAGTCACAGTGCTGCTGAGGAAAGCTGCCTTAGGATCAGCGCTCCGGTATTACAAGGTCACGTGGACAACAAATAAGCTTCTCTGGGACCAAAGCACTGAAATTTTGTGGTTTATTTGTTATGGTGGGAGGTTTCATGCTCAAAAATTCAGCAAAGATCATGAGATAAATAGCAATAAAGCAACGAAGCACTCTATCTCCTCATGGTAACTACTCAGTAAATGTTAGCTAGGAGAGAAAGGGCCATAGGATTTATGATGATGAGCAAAGTTAGTGTCTAGGAGCTTTGAAAATACACAGCACTCACCTTTTTCCACTCTTTCAGACCTGAATCTCAGGCTCCAACCTAGGAGATGTGGAGATGCCTTCCAAGGAAAGCAACACTTTTGTAAGAGTGAATGAATGAAAGAGAAAAGACAAGAGTTTGTGGGTCTCATGAATCCTACCTCTGTGCAGCCCACACAGACACACACACACACACAGACACACACAGACACACACACACACACACACACAGAGGCTTGTTTGCCTTTTTTTTGGAATTCGGAGCTGCTAACAACCCACTTCCTGTCCTCAGAACGTGTGAGTATCTCACCTGTCACAGAAGGGACTCTGCAGATGTGTTAAGTAAAGGATTTAAAATGAGACTATCCTAGACAGTCAAGGCAGAGTCATTGTCATCATGAGGGTCTTTGTGGGTCAAGGTGAGAAGCAAAAGCCTCAGAGTGAGAGAAGAATGTGACGACAGAAGCCAACATCAGAGAAGCAGAAAGAAAACAGGTGATGCTGTTCTGAAGATGGAGAAGGGCCCCTGGTCAAGGAAGGTAAGAGTCACCAGACAAGCTGAGAAAGACAAGGTTGTTCCCTAAGCCTTGGAACCAAAACTGTGGACAGTTTGAGTTGAGCCCCTGAGGTGGCTTTGATTCTTTTGCCCCTAGAAGTCTAAACTGATAGATCTGCATTGTTTTAAGCAACGGTACCAAGTGTATGGTACTTCATTACAGAAGTGGTCAGGAGCTAAAGTACCTCCCCGTAACAAATCCCCATGCCTTAGCTGACAGCTCCCCTGCCTGGCTCACTACACTGGTCACACAGAGATGAGAAACCCCTCTGGGCTCTCAAGCCTGAGTCTCTGGAGCTGAAAAGCAAGACCCTACACTGATGTGCAAAGCTTCTCCAGAGCACAGCTGTCCAACTCTGTGATTCCGCCATTATCCATCACGGGCCAAACCAACCATGACAGTGCACTAGATAACTACCAGCTCTATTAAGCTGGGAAATGACTTCTCGGCAACCTAAAGGATTTTGCAGTCGTCAGATTACTAATCCATTACTGGGAAGGCTTGACATTTTTTCTTCAATTCTTCACCGAGTAGCCAATTAGGCAGAGAACATCGTCAGACAATAATGTTTTTACTGCAATTTCTGTGTCTGCTGGAATTGTTTTATGTGTTAAAAAATATAATGGGATAGTTTCCAAATTTGCCTCATGTTTTAGATGGATAGTAATAAGCACATGAGGGTCCCTCAAGTGGAATCAAGTCCTTCCTCACTTTCTATTGATAAAATTGATGTGGCAAGGTAGGGGTTATTGTGTCTGACTTATGTACCCCTAAGATTCACTTTTTAACCAGATTTCATTTGTCTAAGTCCTAAACCCAATACCTTAGTAACTACTTGAGAGGGTGTATTTAAAGAGGTAATTAAGTTACAATGAGGGTACTGGGTTAGGTTCTAAGAAGATGTGTTAGCTCTCCGCTGCTGTAACAAGTCAGAGATAACTGGCTCATGCAGAGAAAATGTTCACTTCAGCTCACAGTTTTGGAGGTTCCAGTCCATGGTCAGTTAGCTGCGTTTCACTTGAGCCTGTGGCCGAGGGCATGTGACGAGCAGCACTGTGTGCAGCAAAGACACTCACCTTGTGGTGGCTGAGAGATGAAAAGGAAAGGGGCCTTAGATCCTGTTATCCTTCTTCACAGGCACAGTCCTGTTAGGTCCCACCCCCTTCAGGCTCCACCTCCTCCCACCAGTGCCAAGGTGAGAACTCAACTTTAGTACACAGGCCTGAGGGGAAGCTCCTCTGAACTACAGCCAGAATGGACCTAAGGACACCAAGAGAAGTCACAGCACAGAAAATGGCCTTCAGGAAACCAAGAATTAAAAAAAAAACTACCCTGGCAACACTTTGATCTGGACTGGTGGGTTCCAAGATTGTAAGACAATAAACCTATATTGCATAAGCCCCTGAGTACACGGTACTTTGCTATAGCAGGCCTGGATAACACAAATGGGAGGCAGCCTTTTTCAGCATCCCAGAATTGCGTTAAAGTGTTCTAGCAGGCAAATGGTTGGAATCAACATGGTAAGATTCAGTTTCTGATGCAGTTAGCTCTTTCATAAAAGCATCAAAGCAGTATCTCATATTGTGTTCATTACATCCACTAATTAGGTGAAAGGAACTAGCACTTTTTCGGTCCCTGAGCTACACCAGACACTGTAATAAGTTTTGTACATCTGTTATCTCATTTACTCCTCACAAGAGATATAATTGTTCCCTAAAAATCAAACTAAAATACAGTCAAGGAAACTAAGGAGCAAAGCACTTACACGGTTCACCAAAGGCCAACAGAGCCTCGGTGGATGCAGCTCTCGAGTTCGTACTGTTACCCCAAATTTTGAAGTCTTTTCCTCCAGCAGCATGTTCTCTTTGCACCAAAAGGGGTAAGAGGGAGACATGAAGATTGGCAGGAGCCCTATTCAGTCTCCTGTGAGCTAGTGAGGGCTGTCTGGGGAGAAAGCGCACAGTAGACAGAAGCAGGAAAAGTAGAGCATGCTGCTATCTGCACGCAGAAGAAACCACAATCCGGCTCCTATTGAGAGGATCTACACATCATTTCTCCTCCCCTGGTAATGCTATTGCTGCTTCTGGACTGTGATAAACAAGTTGTAATATATTAGTGTGGGCAGTGTGCTTCCATAGCTGGCAGAATTCCTGAGAAATGGTTTTTATGGCACCAATCTCCTCGGAGACCTTAAATAACAACCTAAAATGTATGGTACAGAGATCACAGGGTTTATTACATTAGTTGCAGCCCGGTATCCTGCAATTTATAGTTTTCCTGATAAATTGGGATCCATTCAGCTGGTACATATTATGTAGGATGGTGAAACTGTCTCTTTGACATCGAAGGATTAGAAATGGGCAGATACCTTGACTGGGTAATAACGGTGGCAGTGCTGGCTGTACCCATGAGACTCAGCTCAGACTGTGTGCTCGAGCTCATTTTAGGGAGGATTGGGCTGCACCCAGTCAAACCAAGAGTCTCCACCTCCTAGGACTTTCTTGTCTTGGAAGAACCAGGCAGTGAAGTTTCTTCTGCTTTCATCAAAACCTAGCTAAAAGCAAACATTGCTGCATGTCATGTTGCTGTTCTTAGGATGGAGGGGGTGGGGTGACTTCATTAAAATATGCAAATTAAAATTGCACTCAGAATCCAGCAATAAAAGGACGACTCTATACAGAACCTCAGAGCGCCCTGTTTTCTCTTTCCTTGATTCAGTTGAGGCAAATCTGCGCTTGGTGGCTGTGACCATGGCTGCTCTGCATATTCGTAATCAGTCTGATGTTGCTTGAAATCAGATTGCATAGAACAAAGCACACTGGAGAGAAAACCGAGAATCCCGTGTTTCTGATTTTCAGCCAGTTTATCACAGCTGAAAAACAAAACCCTTCTTTTTAAGAAAGGGTCACCAATTGAACTTTCTTATTGTTACTGCTGTTGTTCTAGCTTTTTAAGCAATGAAACAAGAAAACGGGAATGCAGGACAATAACTTTCTTTCCACTGGAATTCTGGTATAGATTTTAACATTTGAACAGTAGAGCTCTCCCAGGCCCCCTCTGGCTGTTAATCTGCAAAAAATGAAGGATTTACACAAAGAACCTCAACTCTGAAGTGTCGTAAAGTTCCTCTGGGTCAGTAATTCCTTAAAATGAATTAAAACAACAAATGTCCAATCATTTTATAGACCTTATTAGCCTGTTTCCTTGGAGCTAAAAAAGAAGGGATGGGCTTGGGTATGAGAAACCGAGAAAATGCCTGGGAAAAGCACCTGAAAATGAACCTTGGCCCCTCAAATTCTGAATATGCTTTTTATCTCGGTGTAACCCAGGTTTCTGTAGTGAGTATTTCGGATAGGACACCGTACATCACAGTTTACTCCTAAGTGGCCTCTTTTCTTCTCAGAAAGAAGGTTTTCCTAAGGTAACCAAACAACTCCCCCCTCCCTGATTTTGTCAGCAGGATCCCGGGAGGAGACGGGGCTGATGATTAAATGAACACCGGCATCGTGTGGAGTCGTGGTGACCCAGGCCCCCAGTTTTGCTGCCCCAGAACTGTTCTGAGCTGGTTCTGTCAAAGGCCCACTCCCCTGCAGGTTCAAGGTCATGAGCATCTTCACAAGGATTTTCACCAAGAGTCAGTCTGACACCTGAATAAATGGAAAACCAACCCAGTTTCTTACTGCTATATTACCTACAGTGGCATTCTCAAGGGCTCTTCTCCCAGAAAAACATCCATTCTGGAAATGACTCCTTAAATTAAAAAGTCCCAAATGCAGGAGACACTCAAAGAGAGGAAGAAGGAGGGCAAAGTTGGTAAGATGAGGCAGAAAGGACACAGGGGCTGGCCCACAGCCGTCATATGTTATGCTATCATAACTGCCAGGCAGGAAGAGTTTCTCCTATGTGCCTTCACTCCCACAGTGGTCAAGATGAGAATTTCTATTATTATTATTATTCCCAATTTGTACTGTTTCAAATCCAAAATACTTTCTCTCTCTCCCCCGCCCCTCTCTTTCCAGCATACCTTTTAAGCATAATGCATGGCCTTTAATCAAAACCACCTGAGGCCCAGCATTGGGAGCTCAGTAGCTTGTGATTAGGGACAATCCACAGAGTCCATGGAACCAAAGACAGACAAAGCGCTCAAGTCTTGATGGCACAGCTGCCGAAGAGAAGGGCCATGAGCCCTAGCGTCTGTGGCTAGTGGATTCACAATGGCCATTTGCACTTGGCTGTGGGACCATCAAGAGTTATGAAGCAGCACTCTCGCCCGTGATATTTTTCATAACCTCACCCCTTCCTTGCCCAACTCCGGGTTACTCCTCCAACACTCATCTCTGCTATTGGTCACTGGCTCCTTTCAATTATTGTGTTATTAACTGGATCAAAACCAGCTGCTTCTGGTATTTAATGTAGTCACTTGATATCAGTGTTTTTACCTGCGTGGCTCTACATATCTGTCCCCATCAGTGTTTGAGATGTAAGGGCTTCACCAGATCCACAGCAACCTGGCGTGTCGCAGATCCTGGAGTCTGCACTGAACATGGAATGATCCCTGTCGTGATCCACCCCTTGTAGCACTTGTAAGGCAGTCAGCAGCGCCACTGAGCTAAATCCCCAGCCCTTTACTGTAGTGCTTGAGGCCAGAACAAGTACATATTTTCGGTTCAAGAAAAAATTGGATGAATTTCCTAGATCTGGTTCTCTGAATTGATTGGAATATTTATGGGAGTCAGTTCACTCCAGGAAAGAGGTGATGGCTACATGGATAAGGACATAAATTTTTAAAGCTGGTGACCAGACCACCATCAAAGTCACCCTGGCTCAGGGCAGGGTCCAGGGGTTCATCCAGAGGACTGAAATGTCCCTTAGATACCACTACTAGTTTTCGCTGATGCCCATAGCTGCCAGTGACCAGGTGCAGATTAAAACTCTGTCTCTGTGTTTGTGCAGACGTGTGTGTGTGTGTGTGTGTGTGTGTTGCAGTTTTACCCACTTCCCTACTTCTCTCCTTTCCCCATCTCTTTGCCATCTCCCCCCCCCCCCCCCGCCGAATTCCTCCATGTTTCCCTATCTACTCTCCAGAGTTGGAAGAGGTTCTGCCTCAGGCTTCCTGCTCTGAGGAACCAAGAAAAGGAGTAAGACATGTGGCTGAGACAGTGTCTCTGATCATGCGCATTTGCAACAGTTCCCCTTTCAGTAACACTGGACCAGCTGAACTAATTCTTATATTATAATACTGATGATGGGCTACAGAGATTTGGTTCAGACTGTCCCTTTCACCCATTGCAGTGTATAGATTGGCATTTTATAAAATTTGATTTCTTTAATAGAAAGATGCCAAGTTTCACATCTAAAATAGGTGAAATGCATAATGTATTACCAAGAATTGACCAGTATGTGCAAAAGTGACAGCTCTTGTACATAAAGCTTCTTGTTAGAAGTGTTGGGACCCTCAAAAATCAACAGCCTTTGTCTACACAAACAACAGACTTATTGAAAGAGAAATTGGGAAGTCAATCCTTTTCACAGTAGCACCCAGGAAAATGAAATATCTAGGAATCAGCCTAACAAAGGAAGTGAAAGACCTCTACTCTGAAAACTATAGGACTCTGAAAACTGAGATAGAAAAAGAAACCAGAAAGTGGAAAGATATCCCTTGTTCCCAAGTAGGGAGAACCAACATCGTCAAAATGGCTATACTCCCACAACTACTATACAGATTCAGTGAAATTCCAATTGAAATTCCAACACTATACTTCACAGAGCTAAAGAAAATAATATAAAAATTCATCTGGAAACACAAGAAACCTAGAATAGCAAAAGCAATTCTAAGCAACCATGACATGGCAGGGGGTATTACAATCCCCAATTTAAAACTCTACTGTAAACCCCTGTGATAAAAAAAAAAACTGCATGGTACTGGCAAAGTAACAGACCCAAGGACTAGTGGAATAGATTAGAAGACCCAGAAACAACTCCGGATACACTAAGCCACCTTATCTTTGACAAAGGAGCCAAACATCCCCAATGGAAGAAAGACAGCCTCTTTAACAAATGTTGCTGGAAAAACTGGGCTTTAGCCTGCCAAAAGCTAAAGCTAGACCTATCTCTTTCACCATGCACAAAACTAAACTCACAGTGGATACGAGACTTAAACA
>PVIC010022046.1:0-28054 GCA_004025085.1 Thryonomys swinderianus
TTTCTTTCTTTCTTTCTTTCTTTCTAGTTCAGGCTGGTCCTGAGTTCACTGTGTAGTCCAGGCAAGCTTTGAACTCAGCAGTCTTCCTGCCTCTGCCTCCCGAATGCTGGGATTACAGTCGTGAGCCACTGAACCCAGCACCCTAGAGTCTTTCTTTTCTCCAGACTGGGTCCAAGCCAGTACAAAGCAGAGCTGGTTCGGTAGTCAGGGTTTGGGGGTGGCTCCACCTGAGTTCTCCTGTTCCCTGCTCTGCCTCGGTTCCTAGCTGGAGACTCTGCCTAGGCTCCTGAGTTCATCTAACGTGAGAACAGAAATGGTGAGCACTTGGTAGACGCTTCAGACCTTAGGAAATAAAGACATATCCCTCGTTGACCAATATGAGGAACATACTGCTTTTCAATGCTTTGCACTCCTTCTTGTTAACTAACCCTGTGCTATCCTATGCCAAGGCCACAATGAATCCATTCAGTCACAATGGGTCTTCTACAGGAAGTGACTGAAAAGCATTGATCTCCCAGAGCCTGGTTCCAGTTCAGGAAATGTGAAGCAATGTGATACAGGTAACTTTTCGCAGGTCTCCTTTTCTTCATTTATCTTTATTCAATCCTATTAGAATTCATACACATTATTATGGGCATACAAAACCACACCCATTCTTATGTCTTATAGTTACTGTTCACTAGTGAACAACATGCCTCAGAAAAGAGACAGACAAATGCTATTTTCCTGCATATCTCCATCTCTGCTCCCCCTTCTCTGTGTCCCGTGGTTACTTAGGCAAGTGAGAGGGCAGGTGGCATCATGTGGTGACTGTAACACTTAAATGGATCAACCTCAAACTTCCTTCTCCCAATTAGCTCTATATGTTGAATTCCAGTTATTGAGACTTTGAAGTGTAAGAACGCTATACAACACTGCTCTCTAAAACTGTATTTTTTGCTTGTGTTCCGGGTGGCTGGTAAGGGTGGGACACTTCGGCTCCTCCAGGGCTACAGCCACTCTTCCCTAGGGCTCAGGCACTTCCCAGAAGTCTCCACGCCTCCTCAGCCTCTCCAAATTCAGAAATCCCGGGACTTTTCTTAGCCATCTTCTGTCTGTAATAATGGCTCACATTTGTCAAATACTTACTGTCATAGTCTCTTCTAAGGATTCTCTCCAGATTATTTGGTCCTCATGAAATCTTACAAAGTACCAAATTAGTATATTTTGAGTCTATGGCAGATTTTTCACATCCCTCAAGTAAGAATGTGTTTTATAAGGAAATATTGGCAGCATTTAAAAAATTACTTGTACAGTAGATAAAATAATGGTGTATATAGCTCGCAACATATACAATTTCAGTTTGGGGAGGCATAAAATGTCCATTCAATTAACAAGGAAACCAAGCCCAAAGAAACGATCTTAGCCCATGAATCCATGCAGTTTCCTGACAGCGACATAGTTTCCTTTTCATGATGATATTCAAACACATCATTTCAAAGCTAATTTTTTTGCTATTCAAAAAGTTTACCCATATTTCTTGTAAAATCTCTGAAAACAGAAAATTTAGGGAAGAAAAAAAATCACTTTGAGTCTTACCAAGATATTAATACTACTAAAATTCTGGCATATATTTTTCCTATGGGAATGATGACTAAAATACTTCAGTCACTCAATATTAAACTTTCTTCTTATATCTTCTCCTTCCTTTTTTCTTTTTCTTTTTTCCTCTTCTTCCCCTTCTTCTCTTTTTCTCCTTTTCTCTCTCCTCCTTTCTTCTTTTTTTCTCCTCCTCTATTCTGCCTGCTCCTCCTCCCTCCTCTTTTTTTCTTTCAACCCTGTGCATTTAACTTTCATAATTACTTGAGAAGTTGAAATAAGGACCCCATTAATACTCCCTTTCTGTCTGACAGTATCATATACTTTCTGATATGGTTATAGCATTAGAAGCACACTAGTAATGTGACTTTGCCTCCTTTTCATTTAAAATTACATAATGAGCATTTCTCCATGTAATTACATGTTCTGCGAGAACATGACTGAGTATCTCTGTGATTTTCCATTGTGGAGTTGTACTACAGTTTCACAATCAGTGGGAGTCTAAATTTTTGTTCAAAGAGCAGGTGACAGACAGCCTTATTAATACTGTGAGATCCCAAGAACTGTTGACTGTAGATTTTAAATTGTCAGGCTCATCACTTCGGTGGAATGAAGAGCAAATGCCTCCCAGACAGAGGAAGAACTTCAGGCCTGAAAACGTCTGAATAATACAGGATCAGATGAGAAATATTTGCCTGAGGAAAACAATAGCTTCCTGTGGAGTTTCTCCCTGGCATTGTTCATGAGGGAAGGAAGGGTTTGCCCGCAGCAGCCAAGGCCCCGGTGTCAGTGAGCCTGAGGCGGAGTCACCTTAGCCTGTGCACCTTATGCACCCTGGTCACAGCACTGAGACAGAGGCTATAAACTGGGCGCTGCTTTCACAGTGAGTTATGGGGTACACAGAAGCAGTGGATATGGGAATGGGAGGAAAAGTACATCTGAAATGAACATTTTTAGGGCTTTTAACCTTATCTTCATTTTATTTTTGACTCTTTTCGGCATGGAACACACAGCCAGGAAATCAGCAAGCCAAGTCCATAACAGAGCCCAGTTATACAACAAGTCACAATGGGCTAAAGAAAAGGAAGTCAAAAGAGTGCGTGGGCAGATTGTGGACATTCCTGACAGCTCATCCACTAATCCCCAGAAAGATGTGTTATATACAGTCCACCTTACGAAAATAACCATGGTCAATTGTGCCTTCTATTTCCTGGGGACATTCTTGTTCACTATTGTGATTGAAATGTGTCTTGAAAATACAAGTATTAAAGGCTGAAGGATATTTTCCAGCACTGACAGTGCCAAGTCTTCGGTTACAACCTTCAGTTTTCAGCCGAGCCATCTAGATCTAAGTAGCCACAGCCACAGTCTTCGCTCAGTGAAACAGCAGCACACCGTGGTCTGACTGTTCTGCCCTTGTCCCCGCTTGCCGCACACTGACTGTGTGTGTGTGAGACCATGTTCTGGGAAGTAGAGGGGCAACCACAAGGGATGGAGGCTCCTGTTTTCCCAGAGGTATAAACTGAGGTACAGTCTGAGGCCATAGAAGGAGCCAAGGAGGTAAAACAGAAGAGCTAGTCACCTATGCTGGTCTGAGTTGGAAGATAACACATATTTGTACAATTCAGGGTACAGGGTTCTCTTTCAGAACCTCTGGCAAGGAACCCCATCTACCTATTTATTATGCAGTGCGAAATAGTGAAAATTTGTTTTGTTAGTAATAAGGCCATTTCCAGTGAGGCTCTTGCGCACCCTAAAGGATAATCCTTGTGCACAAGCATTTACAATCTCATGAAGTGCAAGAGACCAGGTCATGTTCACCATATCCAAGGTGTTCGAGGAGGGTCAGAGGAGTGAATCTGGAAACTGCAAATTCTGGCCAGTTACTTAATCTGCAAGGCAGACCCATTTTTTCCTTAAAGTTTGCATTTCAGCAAATGTACCACTACTTGAGAATCTCTCTGAATTTCTTGTGGAGTGAGATATAGTATATGCACACCTACTGCACACAGTTGGGCCAAACTGAAAGAACAAAACTTAATTTTATTTTTTTTTGAGACAGGGCCTCGCTTTGTAGTTTAGACTGGCCTTGAGCTCACTATGTAGCCCAGGCAAGCCTCGAACTCAGCGATCCTCTTGCCTCTGCCTACCGAGTGCTGGGATTACAAGCATGAGCCACCACTCCTGGCACTGTGGTGTGTAGTACTGATTGCTGGTGGGTGTGACTCATCACCCCTGGTATTGTTGTATATAATTAGTGGGGATCAAACCAGGGACCTTGCACTTGCTAGGCAGGTGCCGGAACCACTAAGCTAAATCTCTGGCCCAAAACTTAATTTTTTTCATCGTGCCTTATGTTAGCATAAACAGGATGTTAAGGCATCGTCATTATTTTAAAATCTTCCTTCCAGTTGCTGATGCTTTCTGAGACAGTTGGCAGACTTTGACCGAAAAGAAGGACTTTTTTAGAACTATGTAGTTTTATATTTTGTTTGTCTGCTTGTTTTTGGAGACAGGGTTTCACTGTGTGGTTCAGGCTGGTTTTTAACTCATAGCATTCCTTTTGCCTTTGCCTCCCGACTGCTGGGATTAGAGGTGTGTGCCACCAAGCCCAGTTTAGAACTATGTAGCTTTAATTTTCTTTCTTTCTTTCTTTTAAAAAGACCATTTATTTATTTATTTATTTATTTATTTATTTATTTATTTATTTATTTATTTATTTATTTATTCTTTTGTGGTACTGGGAGTTGAACTCGGGCCCTCAAGCTTCTAAGGTAGGTGTGACATCTCTTGAGCTAAATCTCAAGTTTAATTTTCTTATGTTAAATTCACTAATAATTTTTTTTTTAGTTTTCTTTCTGAGACAGGGTGTCGCTTTGTAGTCCAGGCTGGCGCTGAGCTCACTATGGTGCCCAGGCAAGCCGCCGCGAACTCAGCAATCCTCCTATCTCTGCCTCCCGAGTGCTGGGATTACAGGCGTGAGCTACCTCGTCTGGCATTGTGGTACGCGGTGTTGATTGTTGGTGGGCGTGTCTCCACGCCCAGCATTATATGTGGTTACCGGGGATCGAACTCAGGGCCTTGCTCTTGGGAGGCAGGCGCCGGAACCACTGAGCTAACCCTCTGGCCCAAATTCACTAATAATTTAAATCTGCTTTTCTCTGCATTGTGAATGAATTATATACAATAGACCCTTGTAGTTAGTATCACTGTTAACAACACATTTTCCTCCTTTACTACTGCACAATCACATTTTCTTCACTCATTAGATGATAATGTTTTTACAGGACTGAGCCCTTTGGGCTGTTCTGCCCCTCATTGGAGAGAGAAGTAATTAGCAGCTGACCCTCAGGGGAGATACTGTCTGGCTGTGCAGGAGAGCACTCATTTGCACAAAACACTTGCTCGCTTTAAAAATTCTCCAGGTGGAGATGTTGGATTTATTTTTGTTTCAGTTTGAAATCCTTGCCTATAAAGATACTGATTCCAATACAAGATAGTAAGAAACAAATCTCTATGCTTTGTACAGTTTAATTAAGCACTATTATAATTGATACTAAGGTTTTGTTTTTTGTTATAGGAAAGGAATATTTTCATTTTCCTCTACCTCACTTAGCCTAAGTTCATTGGTTGTGACCTGATAAATTAGACAGACCAAAAATAGATTGAGAAAAGAAAAATAGGAGTTTATTAGTAGGTGTATTGTACTCACATGTGGGAGTGCTGGGGGGGGGGCAAGGGCCTCAAAAGGATGGTTAGAATTGGAGATTAGTTTTTTTTTTTTTTTTTTTTTTTTTTTTTTTTGAGACAGGGTCTCGCTTTGTAGTTCAGGCTGGCTCTAAGCTCACTGTGTAGCCCAGGCAAGCCTCGAACTCAGCAATCCTCCTGCCTCTGCCTCCCGAGTGCTGCGATGACAGGCGTGCGCCACCATGCCCGGCTGAGGTTAGTTTTTTAACAAAAGACCGGTACATTTTCTAGAGAAGTGACAAGACAAAGGGAAAGGGAAAGGAGGTTGTGTTTCTAGAGCAGCAGTCATGGGAAGTTCAATAGTATTAGCTGTCCAGACCTGCAGGTCAGTGGAGTTAGCGGACCTCAGATCAAAAATACTTTGAAAAAAAATGTATCTGTGCTGAACATAAACATTTTCCTTGTCATTGCTCACTAAACAGTGATATTTACATCATGTTACATAGTGTTAATATTGTTGGGGTTTTTTTTGGTGAGACATGTTCTGGCTAAATTTCCCAGACTCAGCCTTACCTTGGGATCCTCCTGTTTCAGCTTCCTGAGTGGCTGAGATTACAGGTGTGTACCACCACATCTGGCCAACCTCACTGTTTTTATACGGATTACTCTAACACTGTTATTGCTAACTAGTGATTTTATCTCACGTAGGTATAAAATTATCTTTTTTGTTAATTCTTGGAGCACAAACAATAGGTCATCTGCAAAATGTACTGATTTGGAGTCTCTGGACTGTAAATATAACAGCATCTTTTTACTTAAGTCACCATTCAAATAGCACAAAACCATAGTTATTTGTATGGTTCCATGTACTGTTTACACAGAGAAGAAGCACTTGACTCTGTTTTTTTCCCCTAGATTACGACCATATAAAATGTATGCATTTTTGATGATAGATTTGAAATCTGCTTTGTTCTGATCCCCAGATCCATTTTTAAACTGATGTTTCTCTCCAAGATAGTCTAGTTACCAGATGAACTAATGTGGTATTATGGTGCTTGTGTTCAAGTAATCTTTATTTTACTTAATAATGTTCCCAAAGTGCAAGAGTAGTTATACTGGCAACTGTATTAGAGTGTATTATTATGGCTGTTCTATTTTATTATTATGTGTTAATCTTATAATGTAGTTAACTCATAATTTTTTAACATAAGGATATCTGCATAGGAAAAACATAGTATCTATACATTTTGGTGTCAAGCATGCACTGAGTGCTTTGGATCATTTCCTTAAGAGAAGGACTGCTGTATCTGGAAAAGGAATTGTAGAATTATTGAACATATATCTACATTCATCCATAGCAACCTTGTCTGACAGCCCCAGAATGACAGTAAAAATATAAACTCTTGTCAGCATCCTGTTTGTCTGCCTATTTTTCATATCCTTATAATCCTTATAATATTTGTTCCTTCTCTGTTTTATCCAGTTGGGTAGGTATGAAGTTGTACTTGATTAAATTATTTTCAGTTTTCCTGATTACTAATGAGATTAAGATATATTCATATTTTATTTACTTCCCATTTTTACTGTAAGTTTTGCTTTTTTGACTTTGATTATTTTGCTGTAAAATTATTTTGCCTTTTAAAGAGTTGATGTATAGGAAGGAGACCATGAATTTCTTTTTTCTGTTTCATTTGATGTACCATTCCTTCTGTTTATTTGCATTTTATATATTTTATTTTTACATAACATTTTAATATGAGCTTTGGTACTTTGAAGGAAAATCACAACCTTAACTAAAAATATAGTCAAGGTTATGATTTTTCTTCAGTTATCAATTTAATTCTTACTATATACACATATAAGAATTTCATAGTGTAAATTATAATTTTCAAATTTATATTAATTAGTATGTATGTAATTTGCTTTCAAATGTTCTATAACTGTCTTTTTATTGAAGAATTGGATATAATTCCATTTTGCTGAAAAGTTGTGATTTGCACAATGTTGAATCTTCTAACCTATCAACTACTACCTGGAATAATAGTTCTTGAAAATGTCTTAATGTATGCTTGGAAAGAATATATCTGTGTCAATCTGTGTCATCTGTATCTGTGGATGGAAGAACTTACATAATGAGAAAATGTTCTCAATTGTGCTTTTTAAATATTCTGTACTCTGCATGTGTGTGTACGTGTGTGTGTGTGCGTGTGTGTGTGCATGTGTGTGTGTGTGTGTGTGTGTGTGTTCGTGTATGTGGGGAACTGGGATTGAATTTAGGACCATGCCCTTGCCAGGCAGGTGGTGAGACTACTGAGCTACATCCCCAGACCTGTTGTGTATTCTTTCTAGCATATTTTTGCTGATTTAGCCATTGTTTATGAAAGAAGTGAATTGAAACATCTATTGTAATAGTACTCTTTCCCTTGTGGCTCTTTTTCTTTCATATTCTATCAGTTCATACCCACACTTTTGGCCGTGATGAAATAGTATTCCTGAGGGTTAAGATCTTTATGGTAGAATTTTTTAAAATCATTTTTTGGTGTCTTTTTATATCATTATTAAAACTTCTTGCTTTAAATTCTATTTTGCTCCATATTTTGTTAATTCTGGTTTTATCTGTCCTGTATTTATTTATACTTTTAAATTTGCTCATTCCGTATTATTTTGCTAAAAATGTGGATCAGATTAGAAGCACAGAAATGGGTTTTAAATTGTTCTAGGGATCTGTATTAGATTGATTTCTGTTATGTTATTTTATGTTTTGCATCTGTTTACATTTTAGTCCTTAAGCTAGAGCAACTGAGTTTATTTCCTTTTTTTCTATCTTTTTTCTGTCCAGTTCTTTTATTTTTTCTCTCTCTTTACTACTCTGGAAGTTTTAAGCCCTATTCCCTATAGCCCTTACATCTTTAAACATGTTTACCAGAATAAACTCTAAAATGAATCAGTATTACTGCATCCTAACCCATATATTGTAAGGATATTTAAAATTCTTTAACTCCAATCTGTCTCCAGAGCCCATGATGCTTTATGTTCAGATTACCTCAAATAATATTTCTATCTTGGTTTAGTGTGTAAATAATTCTTTATTTTGATAAACTGTAAACCTACAAAAAAGCCGAAGGAACAAAATGATGAGCACCCTTACACCTTTCCTTAGATTCAGTGATGGTTAACATCCTGCTCTCTCTGACTCATGCATGTGCCAGACCGCCCAGCACTGGAGTCCGGAGTACTTCAGCAAGCACAGTATAAGAACAAGAAACCCAGATACTGTCACAATATCCTTATCACATCCAAGAAAAATTCAGAGTGATGCAAGAATATTATCCTATATCTGGCCAATGATACGATTTCCCCATTGACTCTGAAAATAGTAATAATAGTTATAATTATAGTCAAAATAGTTATAATTTTTTTGAATTCACCTTCTTAAGGATCACGTGTAGTATGTCATCATATTTCTTTAGAATCCTTTCATGTGGAGCAGACTTAGCCTTTTATTTTTTTTCACAACCTTGGCATTTTTTAAAAGTTCAAGAACAGTAAAAACTCTTGTCTCATAGAATGGCAAAAACTCTTCTTTCATGGGTTCTATTCTTGGTAAACTTTTCTATGTTATTTCTCAGCTTGGGAATGTTGGGACTTATATATCACTTGAATTCAGGTCTCTGTCCTGGAACAGAGCAGACCCAGGTTTTCAAGTTCTTGTAGGCTCTGAGTCTGGGTAGTAAAAATTCCCTTCTAATTATCCCAAGCATTTTTCTTTCATTTATGCAATAGGCTATCTTAACACCACCTTTGTAGTTAAAGTTTTATTTCCAGTTATCTTCTCAAGGTGTCCTGTGGTCTTCCTTGCCCATGTATTCTAAGGATCCCAGTGTTAGTCAATAACTGACTCCTGATTTCCACTGAGCTGCTGGACCTCAGTCCCATTCAGCACTCTGAATTACACTTTATGGTTAGACTCTGAGAATTTGCTTTCAATCTGGTCTTTGTATTTAAGACCTATTATGTTTCTGAACATGGCAGTCTCTATGTAACAGCTTGGAGGGACTTCCTGTGTAGAATATTCTAGAATCTTCTAAAGATTCAGGAAGCTCTGGGCCAGTGGTATTGGCATCATGCTACCTCTTTGCCACGGAAGCAGCTAAGACTTCTTCTTGTGGATGGCTAATCACTTTCTACTTATTTGATAATGCCTATTTTAATCATCTGAGTATCCCTTTGTTGTGAACACGAATCTTCAGAAAAATAGGAAATTTAAAATTTGACAGGTGGTGCCAGGCGTGGTGGCTCATGCCTGTAATCCCAGCACTCAGGAGGCAGAGACAGGAGGATTGCTGAGTTCGAGGCTTGCCTGGGCTACATAGTGAGCTCAGGCCCAGCCTGAACTGCAAAGCGAGACCCTGTCTCAAAAAAAAAAAAAAAATTGAGAGGTGCCACTGTCTGAGAATGTCACACATAGTTTTTTAAAGAACACTGTATTAATTGAAATGCACCCTTAAGAATTATTTTTAAGCATTTTTTTCATTTTTAAGATTCCTAAAGAGAAGTATGTCATAATCAATAACTAATACCCCAATAAATAATTTCTTCATTGGAATTTTTTATTATTTTCTAATAACCATCAAGAGAAAAAGAGACAAAATATAAGTGCAGAAGTTTGATGGAAAGAAAGTGTATGAGAAACTCAGTCTAATTGCCTAACATGTACAATGGTTTGCTATTCAACAGTTTGGCATGCACACGTGCACACAGATAGTATTTTGAAGATTTTAAAACATCATTTGGGCTAGGTATGCATGCCTATAGTACCAACAATTGGGAAGCTGATGTAGGAGGATCACCATGAATTCGAGGCCAGCTTATGTTGTATAGTAAATTCAATGTCAGCTTGAACTACATAGCAAGATTCTGTCTCAAAAGCGAACAAACAGCCGGGCATGGTGGCTCATGCCTGTAATCCCAGCACTCGGGAGGCAGAGACAAGAGGATTGCTGAGTTTGAAGCTTGCCTAGGCTACATAGTGAGCTCAGAGTCAGCCTGAACTACAAAGTGAGACCCTGTCTCAAAAAAAAAAAAAAAAAAAAGCGAACAAACATACCCAGTTTACTTCAGTGATTACAGATTTGAGCTTAAGTTTACTTAATATGTGATTATAATTAAGGTAGAAATCTTATGAATTGTATAAATGTAGTAATTTTTATTTTTGATAGCATAAGGAATATAAAACTTGAGGACAGAAAAATAACTGACATTTTAAAAAGACAAAATGTTATTTTGTTGTGAGAACTTATGAACTGTCAGTTGAGTTAGAAAGCTCCTATTTAAAAAACAAAACAAGCCAGCTATGTCTTGTACAAATCTGGAAATAGTATCCCTCAAAATTAACTGTCAACAACCTGCCTCTTTGCCCAGTTTGATTCGTGAGTTTACTGACAACAGTGCCTGGTAAAGATGCTCAGTTATGTTTTCCATGAGTTGTCAAAATATGACCATAACCTGTTGTTAAGCATTCTGAATTGAGGTAATGTAAGTGCAGCAACTGTCTATACACCTGAGCAGATTGTCCTTGGGCATCGAAGACATAGACATTTCACTTGATTCCTTAGCCCTTTTGGTTCCTCTATGAGCCTACTTCCTTTTCCAATTAGTTGGCAACTGGACTACAGCCTTTGCAAACTCAAAAATAGCAAAAGTGAAAGACTGCTTTGAGAAGAGAGCCCCAGAATGCCATGTTCCAGAATGACGGTGCCCTAGGAAGCTTATTCTTCCATGTTGGGCTCACAGGCACTGAGCCCTACAACCAGGAGGGAAGGAAGCTGGCTACTGCTCCAGCTGGTGGTAGACCTGGGCATCAGCCACATTGTGTTGCCTTTAGGTGCGCACAGATAGCAAGAGTTGTAGGGTCAGGAAAGCTTCCACCAAGTTCAGAAGAGGACCTGGGAGGCTTGCCAGTGTGCCCCTGAGAGGGCAGTGTGTAAGCTATGAGTGTGAAGCTGAAGGTACGGTAGAGAAGCCAGAAATGTGGATTGCCCAAGGAAAATTGCAGGGATTGAGTAAAGCCAGCCAATGAAAGAAGTCATGGGAGCTATAATTACCAGAACTGTCATGGGGTGGAGGCACCCAAGTCTTTGGAGATTGCCAGGGAAGCTAGAAGCAGAACTTTGGGATTTAATCTTTGCCCTGATAGATATTGGTCTTCGATCCCATTCCTTGCCAACCTACTGTGTATAACCTGCAGAATGTCAATGTATACTCATGCCATTGAATGTTGGAAGTGTTATAATTATCTTTTCATTTGTACAAGGGCTTGCAACTAAGAGTTTTCCTTAGATCTCAAAGGACTTGGACTTTTCAGAAATGGTGAAACTGTCAGGGCTTTGGTAATTCTTGGAAGTGGGCTAAATTGCTCTTTTATAAAGGGATATTCATGAGTCTTTGGGGAGCAGGGGAAAGAACGTTACAGCTTGTGCCTAGATGTTCCTCTAAAGCCTCATGCAGTCATACATGGGGCTTTTTCAGAGATGGCTAGATCTAGAATGTGTGATGCTAGAATTAATTCATGGTGCTATGCAAGGTAAGAGGGCTTTAGGATTAGTGGTGTGAGTGTCGCCTGTCCTAAGTAGCTTGGATAACATATAAGGGCCAGAAAGAGCTATGGCCTTTCCTGGTTGCTTTGCTGTCCTGGTTGCTCCTCTGCAATGTCTATCTGCTCTGCCACCCTCCCTTGGAACCATTTGATTATGGACTGAAATATCTACAAACTGAGAGCTAAATAGACATTTCCTCTCTTAACTTGTGGTGTTGAGTATTTTGTCTCAGCAACGAAAACAATAACTAAGACAGTAAGTCAACCAAGGAATATAAGTACTGTTTTTGAAATTGAGTAGGCTGAGAAGTAAACTTTTTAAAAGATAAAAAGATCAATGAAATCTTGTATTTTTTCATGAATCTAATTTTGATTGCAAATATTTTATGGAATTATAAATATTTTATTTTTATAGACTCAAAATACGTTAATAATGTGCCTCTTTCTCAACTAGCTCTTCCTATAGCAATTGTTTTGTTCTTTGCTATCTTTCTCTTTAGACTAGCAATGATGTTACAATAAAAAAGCTCACTAGAAATTATAGTGTCACAAATGTTTAAAAGAAAAGGTTCAAGATTGTATTTTCTCCTCTGCAAAAGATTTCAAAAGATGTTCATAACATTAACTACCATAAAGCAAAACGGTGTCTCAATTTTCCATTTGTTGACTTATCTTTAGCTTTGTGATCACTTTTCAGCTTCATGTCTGTTCTCAGTTTACCCCTTCTGGTCGCCCCTTTAGATGTTTCACAGGCAAATCAAAGACAGTACTGAAAACCATATTCCTCCTCCCCTCCACCTGCTGCTCACCATTTTCCCTCCCGCCCACGAGTGGTAGCACTTTCCACTCCTTGTCCAAGCTCTTGAAGCCCCCAGAGCTCTCCCCTCCTCCCTCAGCACAGCTGCTGCCTTTCACTGCTGTGCCTGTGGTCCTCCCTTTCACGTCCGCATGGTTACTGATCATGAGAGGACACCCAGATCGCTGTCCTGGGATTCCTTGGTCCCTCAGTCCCAGGTCCCTCCCATGGGTTTCATGTTGATATCTCTAAAATAAACCTGGTGACCTGTGAAGCCATTCAGTAGCAACTAGCTACTCTTGGGATTGCCTACCTCCCTAACCTTACTCCTAGATACCTTCTTGTTCTATGTTCCTTTTTGAGGAACTGAATATCATATCCCTCTGCTTCATGATCTCACTCACCTGTAATTCTATGTCTATGGTGTTCTAATTTATCTGTGATCTCTTTTATTCTTTAAAATAATAATAATTATTATTATTATTATTTTGAGACAGGGTCTCATTTTGTATTTCACGCTGGCCCTAAGTTCACTTTATAGCCCAGGCAAACCTCGAATTCAGCAATGCTCCTGCCTCTGTCTCCTGAGTGCTGGGATGACAGGCATAAGCCACCACACCCAACATTGTTGTATGTGGTACTGATTGCTGGTGTGCATGAATCACCATGCCCAGTACTGTTGTATGTGGTTACCAGGTATTGAGCCAAGAACCTTGTGCTTGCTAGGCAGGCACCAGAACCACTGAGCTAAATCCTCCCACCCTAAAATGATTACTTTCATTCATACATGCCTGCAGCACATAATGATTACATTCCTTGAGGGGAGATGATATATGTATACCTTAATTCTCTTTTCATCTCCTTCCTCACTTCCTCATATCTTTATTTATTTTTTTATTTTTTTTTGCTTTTTGAGACAGGGTCTCGCTTTGTAGTTCAGGCTGGCCCTGAGCTCACTATGGTGCCCAGGCAAGCCGCCGCGAACTCAGCAATCTTCCTGTCTCTGCCTCCCGAGTGCTGGGATTACAGGCGTGAGCCACCACGCCCGGCATTGTGGTATGCAGTGTTGATTGTTGGTGGGCGTGTCTCCACGCCCAGCATTATATGCGGTTACCGGGGATCGAACTCAGGACCTTGTGCTTGTGAGGCAGGCGCCAGAACCACTGAGCTAACCCTCGGGTCCTCATATCTTTATTTTTAAAATTATTTTACTTTACTAACCTGCAAGTGTTAGAAAAGAGAGACAATCTTTATGATGTTCATTGTTGGGACTGTACAGAGCTTAGCACATATCAGATGATTAGTAGGCATTTATTAAATGATTAGTATATATCTATGAAATAAATGGGTAAAAAGTAATTAGAAAAAAAAACTATTTCTGCTGGATTCTCTTTTTGTCTTTTTGAATATCTGAGTAGACTAATAGATGATTCAAGTGTGCTGGAACATTCCGGAAGTTCTCTTAGGTGAACTTTTCTCTTGTTCCTCATACAACCGCCAGAGACAGTTTTCAAGGAGGGAAGGAATGTTAAGTGGTATTGATTGCAAATGGTTTGAAACATTGACTCATTAATCATTCCTGTTACTTAATAAGAGAATAAAAAGTAGCATGACTCACTTTCTTAGGTGTAAATTCTTTTCATAGGGGTTTTTAATTACTCAAGAGAAGCCTGGCTTTTTTTTCCCAGTTTACCTGTGCAGAAAGTGAAGGATACTTTCATTTTTTGAAAAAAGTTGGTGAAGAATGAAAAAATGAAGTTCTTAAATAAATAGACAGGAAATTGCTGTCTTGTTGACCTTGGTCAAGGATTTCATATGGGGAGAGTTCAGATATACATCTCACACTTTTCTGTCCAGAAACTGTTGTGACTCCTCCAAGGAGTAGGAAGTTACCGTCTCACAGAAAGATCATGTTGGAGGAAAGAGGTGCTTTATTGTTTTGACATTTATATGTGGGCTCATTATTCCAGGACAGCCCTTGCACACTACACAGCTGTGTTGGGGCAGGGAAACTGTTAATGACAGGAGGCAGCACAGGGATTTCTTCTGCAGACCACTCCTAATCCTTGTATACTGATTAAATATTGAAGAACACAAGGTTCTGTATTTAAAGACACTACTGTACACAGTAGACTTTGCCAACCCAAATCAAATGGTCTTTAAAATGCCAGACATGTCTAAGACTTTAGACTAATAATTCACCACTGGAATGACAAAAATAAATTGATCTTCTAAAGACTGAAATTAGTTTTTTTCCCTTCAAAGTTTTATTCTTCAAGAACACCGGCCCATGAAGTTTTATGTCAGGAACCTGCATCTTGACAGATCAGATGGGTTGTGTTTGGCACCTGCTGAAAAGCTGTTTATTCGTTTTGCTCTTCCTAGAAGAGATATAGAACAAGTGGAGTTGTCTGGAAAAGGTTTTGTTCTTTGGGAATTTTCTCTGTGTTGTGGATTTCCTACTTTGTAAAGCCTGCACAGCCATACACATATTACTCTTTCACCAGTAGCACACACCTTGGAACCCAGGTCCTAGAAAGACATAACCACTAGGTAACTGTGGAGACATAACCAACTCACATTACCCAGACTTTACTTCTTTGTTTAGCATTTTATGTTGCCTTGCTATGCCTGCCTGCCTGCCTGCTTGACTGCCTTCCTTCCTTTCCTTCAGTCTTCCTTCCTCCCTCCCTCCCTCCCTCCTTCCCTTCCTTCCTTCCTTCCTTCCTTCCTTCCTTCCTTCCTTCCTTCCTTCCTTCCTTCCTTCCTTCCTTCCTTCCTTCCTTCCTTCCTTCGTGTTAATTGTGGCCCACTTCTGTAATGAGAAAGAAAGAAAACAAAACTTCTAATACATCTAATTGATTCATTCTTTTGCCCAAAATTAATATTTCAGCACACTTCTACTGATAGCCCACAGACCTTTAATTTGTACAGATTTCATCAGCATACCTCACTAATGAGGTTTCATGCTGCTGTTACTTGGTGAAGGAGGACTTGGTTGGTGCTATGGGACTTGCATACATCTTTCTCAGCACTAGACTATTAGGCTATGACACAAATGGCTATTTAAACTTAATACCTAGTCATTTGAAAGAGCATTTGAATGTTAAAATTTCCAAAGGAAATGTGGTATGGGAATGTAATAAGGGGAAGGAATAAATATGATTCTGAAAGAAAATAAAAGAGCATGTTTATAGGGGGTGGGGAGCTGTGGGTGGGTAGGGATGTGGATAAAAATGAGAATTAACTTGTGTCATATATTGGTACAAATTCCTCAGTGTTATGTGTGATTGTGAGATGTATATAAAATGTACTAATAAAGAATTCAATTTAAAAAAATTCATTTACCAAATATACCAATAATCTTTAACCCAACAAGCCTCAATTACTAGGCAAATGATCCTTAGTAGATTAAATTGAAAAATGATAAACCTAAATTAACATCCACTTATAATTACAAAGAGAAAAAAACAATGACTTAAAACCAAGTGTCACTCTCAAGACTGGTAAAATTCTGAAGGTGAAGCATATGAACTGTTTATATCCATAGCAGAATATTGAATTTTATTCATAGTTTGTTCCAGTTTGGCCAAGTGTTGCCTTCAGTGGGTTTTATGTTTAGTAACTGCTTCCTTTCATTCTAACAGTGTAGTGAATTTAGCTTATGAACCTTAAAATAAGCTTATGAACCTTAAATATGAATCATCTTACATAGCTCATCTTGTATTTAACTAGTTAAAAAAACTATTTCTCCTCAAAAAGGACTATGTATGGGGGTATTTGTTGATTACAAACAAAGGAAAGACTTTGTGCTTTTGGATTTGTTGACGGCCCATCAGGAAGCCTTCCCAGAATCTCCGGGGGTGTGGACTGTCCCTCAGGACACCGACTGTCATGTCTAGAGGACAGTTGTCCCGCTCTGCAGTGTGAGTGAAAGGACACGAGCCTAAAGGAACAGACGTGCCCCATGGCGCGTGGCTGGCCGCCCTTCAACTGTGGGGAGCTGCCTGGAGGTTCCAGTTTCATGGGAGCTGTGGAGCAGATGGCTTCAGGGCTCCCTGTGAGGCACCATTCATGCCTGACCGGAAGATGATAGCTGACATCCTGCTCAGAGTTTCAGCGCCACATTTTATTTCAATAGTTGTACTCTTAATGTTCTGAGAATAAAACCACTAATGGGACATTAGTTTCTAGGCCATGTTTCTGAACTGGTATGATTGTAGATGGGTTTTGTTAAATTAAAAATACAGGAATGCTATTACTGACTCCTTTCTGAGTAAGTATTCTTATGGTAGTCCTTCATATGGTTCTTCCAGAAAATGCTTGATGAAATAAAGTTAATTCTTAGTTTTCTGAAGTATCAAAATCTCAGCCAAGAGCTTCACATTTTTGAAGTGCAGTTCCTATCAAGGTATACGATTGTCTAAAGAGTCAGCTCAGACATGTGAACAACTACCAAACTTGTTCTCTCATATGAAAAATCTTTATTAAAGAACTTGTAATGTTTCTTTGGGGAAAAAAAATTTGTTTGGATTCAAAGATCTGGCACTAACACAACTTCATTTATCTTAATACAGGCGGTGAAAACAGGCTATTTCATAAGGGACACTGTGACTTCCTGGATACTTGCTCCAGGAAGTAGAGTGACCCTGCCTGGAGGACAACGTCCTCACGTGGGCCAGGAAGAGAGAAGGTGATGGTACAGGATGGTGTCCTCGGCTCTAGAGAGCCCTCAGGACAGCCACCTAGCATGCAGTGCAATGGATTTTTAAAGGTCAACCCTGATTTCATCTTGACCTAGAAGGCAGTGTCTTAATTCCATGGGATGCAGAGTCCGCACTGCAGTATCTCCACTCTTGGGTCAGTGAAATTCCACGTGAAAAGTGACCGGGAAGAACTCCCCCCGGTGAAAGATCCGGGGAATATTAGGAACACTAAACCAAACATGTTTAATTTACATGAAGGCCCACTGAAGAAAGCATTAGAATGGGAGTTTCGAAACAAAATTTTCCACTTCATTTCAGAGGTTCTGCTTCCTTCGTGAATGTTGCTTGTTGCTTTTATAAATAATACTTCCTCCAGCTGGCACGCTTCAACAGGATCCTTTCAGCTGGATTTCATGGGACACTGAGCAATTCCAGTACCTCTCTCACGCAAAACTAAAGGTGACATTATTCCCTCGATCGTTTTACTTCCAGTGGCTGGGGAAGGAGTTGCTGAGGTCGCTCATGTTTCAAGGAAGGCACAACTGCTAATTTTTTAAGTGAAGCGCATCTTTCAACCTTGGTCAAGTCCTTGGAAAAAGTGCCATTTCTCGAAGGGTGAGGGTGGGAGAATAAATTCCTTTGGTTTGCACTATTCCCTTTCCTGAGTGCACCACCCGGTTAGGACCGTGCTGCTGGGTGGAGGTGTGTACAGAGCTGGGGCCATCCTCGCCAGCCTGCCTGGTGGCGGAGGGAGTGGGCACTGCGAGTGCCCATGATTTCCAGCCGCAGAAAACAGATCAGTCAGCTGCCAACTAAAGGTCAAATCAATAATGACTCTTTTGTGTATGGGCACAGCTGGAACAGAAAACCTTTCACCAATTTTAATAAAACCTCTGCAAAATGATTGTGGAGAGGTACTGGGGAAAATCTTATGACCTCTTTGCGATATACGAAGATTCTCAAGGTGATACTGAGGTCTCAGAGAAAAGGGATACTCAGGGACCAGTCTTTCCAAGGACAGAAGTCCTTCAAATTCACAGTGGCTTTTCCGAAGGAAGGCAGCACTCTAACAAGGCTTGAGAATAGAAAGTCATTGATTAGCTCAGGGAAAACTTGGCCTATACAGTTTAAAGCTTTTAACATATATGGTCAAGAAAGAGGCTCATCATTAAAACAACCTTCAATATGGGAGAATTGCATTAGGAAAATAGATGGAGTAAGAACATGTACATGCATAGTAACATCTGATGGCCAGTCATGTAGCATTATGGAAAATTCTAGATAATTCCAAAGGCAAATGAATGAACCTGACACTTGGCAAACAAAGCCAGTACACTTTCTGACAAAGACTGGGCAGATGGCAGAGGAAAGAGGCATGTTTTCAAATAGCTCCAGGCTCTGTCAACATCAGCTGTACCCACAAACTCGAAAAGATGGACTTTGCCCACACAGAATGAGCGAGAGACACTTGTACAGTGAGATTACTGTCACTGCCTTGCTCTTAAAAAGTATTCAGGCAAGAAAATCAATAAAACATGGGAGAAGCACCTCTACGGGAGGGCCTGGCCTAGATTGCCTTGTTGCAGTGGAGAACCAAAGGACAATAATCTGATGTTTTGCTGAATTTTGAGGAGTCACTGGCTTCTTCTTCCTCTAGAAATCCTGCCTTCAGGGCCTTGCACCGTGGTCAAGTATTCAGCTTGCACTGCTGTCATGGTTTAACCTTGAAGTTAGGTGTCATTTAAGGTGCCTCAGGGGCCTGATGGGTTTGGGCACAGTTATTTATCAGAGTTCATCATCTGCAGAGAACTATACTCTGGAAGAACATAGTCCCCTGGCATCCTGATGGTCTCTCCTATTTTGGGCCCCCAGTGAGGCTTCTTGATCACTCCATAGAAAGAAGTCCATCTACATTTACAAAGTCCTTTCATCATCTGATATTTTATGTGCTTATTCGTTTATTGGGTTACTCTTTCTTGCCCTACCAGAATATAAGCATCACAAGGGCAGAGATTTTATCTTTTTAGTTTAATGCGATAGCCCACTATATCCATCCCACAAATATCAGAGAAACTGAAAGAATATTTGAGAACGGAATGAATAAGGCCTTAAGGAAAGTTTTTAACTCTTTCTGGTCTTTCTCTTTCCTGTGCCCCAGAGGCAATCTGAACTCACAAGCATTACAGACAGATGAATCAGTGTACCCAAGAGGGTGTGAAAGCCCCTTTGTTCTAATAGGAACAAGCAGTTTTCAGCATTTCTTGGTTATTTTTCTAAAGCACAACCCTTTAAACCCAGTATGTTGTCCCTGTAGTCTCCATGGCAAGTTCTTAGTACGTAGGAAAAAAAAAAATAGAAGGACTGATTCAAAAGTGGCCCAGGGGACTGGGAAAGAAAATGAGAATCAAGATCCATCACATACAGGTACAAATTCTCAGTGATGAATGTGATCATAATGTGTACCTAATATGTACTGATAAATTAAAAAAGGATTTTAAAGAAACTAGACAGCATCAAAATCTACTAATGTAGGCCCAAAGATTTAGCTCAGTGGTTCTGGTGCCTGCCTCACAAGTGCAAGATCCTAAGTTTGATTCCTGGTACAAAAAAACCTGCTAATGTTTTCATTTGCCAATAAAATAAATACTTGCTTCAGGAAAAAAAAAATGGTCCAGGAAAAAAACATGAGTTCAGTGGTTACTGACTTGTGTCTACATTAAATTTTTCCTTTCCTTGTAACTTGATTTTACTTTATGAAACAAGAATAGCCAATGGAACTTGTAAGATATTTAGATATTTTGATGATTAAGTTGTATAAAGAGATTCATACCTGGCTGTATTTAATTTAACTCTTCTGTTCCAGTCTCTGGGTACCATCTTGTATCCTAGAGCTTTTATGACATTTGTGGTCATACTTCCACCAGGGACAATGTCACCCTCTAGGAAAGGGTCATCAAATATCAGTGGGCTCCAGGACCACACAAGGTGGGACTAGCTTGCCCAAGTTCTTTATTTCTTTATAATGGCATTGCAGATGGCAAGGACATCTGTGTTGGTGTTTAAGAAAAACTTCCTTGGGATGCCTGGGAAAGCCCTTGGTTTCAACACTGGTGAAATAGACATAAAGCCCCAAATCCCATGACAACCTAGTTGTACAGTCTGAGATTGGGGCCTATGTTAAAGGTCTTTTGAGTATTTAGAAATTTATGAGATCCCTAGAAAGACAAGTGCTCTAATTTCTTATAGACTTTGGATCCAGGAAGAGAGTGGAGGGAGACCACTTTTTGATTTCCTGAAAAAGAGGCTGTTCCTTTGATGTTTCTTCATCGAGACTAAGTTGTTCCACAGAGGTCACAGCACCTTCTAGTTATCTGCTCAGAGACGGTCTGGAGCCACCTCAAACAAGCCTGTGAAAGGCAGTTGGTAGATTTCAGGAAAGTTGAGATCTGGTTGATCTAATGTTAGTAGCTTTAAAAGTGCCATGGTGGGAGGAAGTACTAAAGCACTATAAATAGGCAAGTAGTATAAATTAGGGCTCCTTCCTCAACCCCTAGGAGCTGGTTTTTAAACATTTACGAGAACATCACTAGACCTTACCCATCACTCAACAGTACTGTGAGCTTTCTATCTGAACTTGCAGTTTGTGTGTGTGTGTGTGTGTGTGTGTGTGTGTGTATTTGTATTGCAGTGGAGTAGTATATGGGAATGAGAAGCAGAAAAGGATGTTTGCAAACAGGTTTGTTAGCCAGAAAGGGACCAGACAGACCTGAGAGACAATGGAAGAGTCACCTGTGCTTCAAGCAGGAGCCTCAATGTCTTTGTGCCTGTCCCAAGTATGACACTGGTGATTCTACAACAGCCACTGCATCTCCCTGTGGCTGGTTTTATAAGGCTTGGGGGGTTTGTCGTGGGGAAATGAGAGCAATTCCACTTGAAAGGAGCTCATAAGCCATTATTCAATACATTTATGCATAGTAGCCCCTCCCCTCCCTGTAGAAATAGGTTTCATCACACCCAGCAAGTACTTGAAATGACACACAATAGGAGTCCTGTAGGGTATCATGTTCTTTCCTGTACATACTTATGATAAATTGAAATTGATAAATTAGGCTTAGGAAGAGATTAACAACAGTAATAAAATACCCAGTCCCCCAGTTTTTTAGGGATAAGACAGAAGTGCAAGAGAGTCGCCATTAGTTTGCTTTGTCCTTCCCTTTATCCTGCTTCCCCTGGCTGGGTCATTCCCTCTCTCCTCGCAGGGATGGTTCCTCCCTAGTATTTAATGCTGGGCCCAGGTACCTCCACATGCAGGGAGGCTTCCACTGCATCCTCTGCCTCTAGCCTGGATGCAGAGCGCATCCAAGTTTCCATGGTGATTTTTTTTTTTTTTTGAGACAGGGTCTCACACAGGGTCTCGCTTTGTAGTTCAGGCTGGCCCTGGGTTCACTATGTAGCCCAGGCAAGCCTTGAACTCAGCAATCCTCCTGTCTCTGCCTCCCAAATGCTAGGATTACAGGCGTGAGCCACCACACCCGGTACTGTGGTATGTGGTATTGATTGCTGGTGGGCATGAGTCACCACGCCTAGCATTATATGTGGTCACTGGGATCAAACTCAGGACCTTGCACTTGCTAGGCAGGTGCTAGAACCACTGAGCTAAATCTCTGGCCCCTCCCATGGGGATTTTTAACCACACTTAACCCAGCACTTGGCAGCGCGCACTGCATTCTCTAGAGCAGTGCCTCTTTCTCATGGTGGCAATTCTGCACTTCCACTGCACATTGCAACACCCTGAGGAAAATGTACGAGTGCTGTCTGTACCAGGTAAGTAAAATCAGGCTTCCTGGTGGAATCTGTAATTGTAGATGATTTGCAGTTGACTTCAAAGTGTAGTCAAGGTCAAGAAGCCTTGCAGGAAATGGCAAAGAATAAGATAGCTACTGGATCTTCAGTATATTGACCCAATGCGTCGGCCTGACTGGTGGTAAAATTTTGCTTAACGAATACGTTGAAATAACTCAAATTAGAGTACTTCTTTCTGTATGCAACATTAACTAGTACCAATTTATCTAGGATGCAAGCAGTAAAATATCATTAAGTCCATCAGCATGACAGCCAGGATTTGGGAGAATGCCATGGTGTATTTTTCATATATCATCTGCTAAAAGATTCTTCTGATGATATTTTGTGCCATTTTTATGAAAAATTTCTAAGACAAAATGGTGAACTTTGGATCTGGACAAGGACATTTGCAAAGCTATTGCTTAGGAGATTTATATATGTAAGGACCAGATGTTTCTCAAAGTGTGGTTCACAGACCAGTTGCATCCAAACAAATATAGACCCTGCACTTTCTACCCCAGATCTACATTGACATTTGTGGGGAGGGGGATTCTAAAACCCTCTTGCATTTTTCTTTCATTTTTGTATGCAATATTGATACTGAAATGCAATTCAGCAATTTTTAGTATGTTCACAAAGTTGTGTAACTATCACTATTGTGCAGTTCTAGAACATTTTAGCAAGACAGTAAAAACATCTACTCCCACCAGCAGGCTCTGCTCATCTTGTTACTCCTAGTGGTCAAAGACAACAAGTAATCAACTCTGTATCTCTATGGATTTCTTATATTCTCTTAATAAGTGGAGTCACGCAATTTGTAGATTTTTTTTTTTTTTTGAGACAGGGTCTCGCTTTGCAGTTCAGGCTGGCCCTGAGCTCACTATGTAGCCCAGGCAAATCTCGAACTCAGCAATCCTCCTGTCTCTGCCTCCTGAGTGCTGGGATTACAAGCGTGAGCCACCATGCCCAGCACTAATTTGTAGATTTTTGTTTCTAGCTTTTTCCACTTAACATATTGTTTAATCTAGGTCACAATAAAGACCAGAATTTCTTTCCTTTTTACAGACCATCTTGATATTTTAACCAAGCTGGTCCCAAATTGTTAGCCTCCAGTGAACCTCCTGCCTCAGTCTCCTGAGTAGCTGGGATTTTATACATGTGCACCACTGTGCCTCCTTTAAGAACTACAGTTTCTTTTTTTTTTTTTTTTATTTTAGGGAGCATAGCTCTGTCACAAGCCTTCTAAATTTATTTTCCTAGTTGTACATATTTGCAGTTCGTGCAGTTTGCAGCCATCTCAGGAATGGCTCAATGTACATACTGCAGCATGTCTTTCTTTATAAAAATCCTCTTCCTCCGTTTCTCCCTCTTCCTCTGGTTCCCCTAGTTCCATTTTTGTACTTGTTGACCATATTTGTCAGAGCTCATGTGGTGGCATTTAGGGTTTGCATTGGGTTCTCAAGTGCGTGGACCCGGCACACCTTTACTCCTCTCACTTCTCCTCCCTCCATCTCACCTTCACCCTTGTTCTCTCTGATCACTTTCCTAATGCACGAGACTATCCCTGCATCCCTTTCTATCCATCTTCTACCATTTTCTTTGTACTTTGCCTCATTCATGCAAGAGATACCATATGTAGTTAAGCTATATGTCTGGTTTATTTCACTCAGCATTATATTTCCCAGGAGCACCCTTTTTTTCTACAAACCTCCCCAAATGCATCATTCTTTATAGCAGAGTAGTACTCCATTATATATTGAAACCGTACTTTGTTTATCCAATTGTCTGTTGGTGGGTATACAGGCTCTTCCAGGGGTTAGCTAGGATGATTTGTGCCGCTACAAACATTGGTATGCAGACACCATTGTAGCATAATAACTGAAGCTCACTGGGGAAGACATCTAATGGGGAGACTGCTGGGTCATATGGGATTACTAATTTCAGTTCTTTGAAAAATCTCCGTTATGACTTCCTTAAATGTTGTACTAATTTGTGTTCTCTTCAACAACCCAGGAAGGTTCCTTTTTCACCACAGCCAAACCAGCCTATTATTGTTTGATTTCTTAATGATGGCTGTTTTTTCTGAAGTAAGATAGAATCTTAGCATTATTTTAATTTACATTTTTCTAGTGCCCAGAGATGCTGAACATTTTTTCATATATTTATTGACCACTTTTACTTCTTCCTCTATGAAGTGTTTGTTCATTTCTCTTGACCATTTCTGGACTAGGTCTTTCATTTTTGGTGGTTTAAAAAAATTTTTTTTAGTTCTTTCTTTATTCTAAGATAGGCACTATCCCACTTGAGCTAAATTCATGGCCCTTGGCTGAATCTAGATACTAGTCTTCTGCCTGAGCTGAAGTGGTCAAAATTTTTCCCCATTCTGTTAGTTGTCTCTTCACTTTACAATTGATTCTTTTGCCATACAGAAGTTTTTAGTCTGATATAATACAATTTGTTGATTCTTGCTGCTATTTCTTGTTCAACTGAGGTTCTCCTTCTTAGCTGAATCTTTATCTGGTCTTGATATCAGAGTAATACTGGGCTCTATAAAGGAATGTGAGAGCACTCCATTCCTTCCAGTTGTTTTTAAGAACTTGAGAAATATTGGTAACATAATATCCTTATTTTATAGATTCACTAGTAAATCCATCATGTCATGGGCTTTTCTCCGTGGATTCTTCATTAATGTTTCACTTTTATTCTTATTATTTGGTTGTTAAGTATAATTATGTCTTCTCAGATTAATTTTGGTATTTGTGTCTAGGAATCTTTCCATTTCTTAAAAATTGGCCAATTTGTTGTAATATTTTTCTAAATAGTTGCTATTTTCTGGATTTTGATGTGTCTGTTGTAATTTCACTTTTTTCATTTCTAGCTGCATTGATGTAAGTGTTTTCTCTCTTTTGGTGAGTCTGGCTACAGGCTTATCTATTTTATTTATTCTTTTAGAGAACTAGCTCTTGATTAATTGAGTTCTTTTTAAACTTTTTTTAAGACTCAATTTCAATGATTTCCATTCTCATCTTTATAATTTACCTCCGAAATTTCAATTTAGGGCCAGCTGATTATTGTTTCTCAAGTATCTTAACATTTCTCATAAGGTTATTTATTTGGGATTGCTCTGTTTTCTTAATGTAAATATTGACTGTGATGTTTTACTTTTAAAACTACCTTTAAAGTGTCTCCATGATTTTTTTTAAAATTGAATTCTTTATTGGTACATTTTATATACAGCTCAAAATCACACACAACATTGGGGTATTTGTACCAGTATATGACACAAATTAATTCTCACTTTTACCCACATCCCTACCTACTCATAACCCCCCACCCCTTATATACATGCTCTTTCATTTTCTTTCCAAATCATATTTATTCTTTCTCCTCTTATGTTCCCACACAAAATCCCTTTGGATATTTCCTATTTTACAAAAACTATTATACATTCTAGAACTCATTTACATCTACAGGTTCTCATACCAAAGGAAAGATCTGGTATTTGCATATCTGGGATCTATTTATTTCACTTATTAGTGTGTCCTCCAGGTGTATCCATTTGCACATAAATGAATGAAACTTGTCATTCTTTATGGAAAAGTAATACTACATTTCATTGATTTCTTAGTCTCCTTTACGATGATTTCTAGTCTAATCTTTATATTTCTTCCTTTTGTAAGCTTTGGGCTTAACTTGTTTTTCTTTCTCTAGAAGTTTGAACCTCAACATGAGGTTGTTGTTTTGAGCTCATTTGGTTTTCCTGATGTGAGAGTTCATTTCTAAAAATTTTCCTTGTAGGACTGCTTTCATTGAGTGCCTTAAGTTCTGGTGTATTCTATTATTATTATTAATTACAAAAACTGTCTAATTTCTTCTTTAATTTCATCTGGGATCCATTGGTTGCTCAGAAGGGTATTATTATTTTTTTAAATTCTTTATTGGTACAATTTATATACATCTCACAATCACACATAACATTGGGGAATTTGTACCAATATATGACACAAGTTAATTCTCATTTTTGCCCATATCCCTACCCACCCATACCTCCCCACCCCCTATATACATGTTCTTTTTTCTTTCTTAATCATATTTATTCCTTCCCCTCATTACATTCCCACACCAAATTTCCTTTGGAAACTTCCATTCTACAAAAACTATCATACTTTCTAGAGCTCATTTGCATCTCTACAGGTGCTCATATCAAAGAAAAGATCCAGTATTTGCCTATCTGTGATCTACTTATTTCACTTATTACTGTGTCCTCCAGGTGTATCCATTTGCACATAAATGAATCAATCTTGTCATTCTTTATGGCACAATAATACTCCATTTTATTTAAAAAAAAAAACCACACATCTTCTTTATCCACTCTCCAGTTGATGGACATTTGGGTTGTTTCCAAAATTGAGCCATCACGAGCTGAGCTGCTATGAACAAGGGTGTACATCTGTCTTTCCAATGTGATTTTTTAAAATTCTTTTTAAAATTCTTTTGGGTATATTCCTAGCAGGGGGATAGCAGAGTCAAATGGGACCCCTAATCCTAGTTTTCTGAGAAATATCCATAAAGATCTCCACAATGGTTGCACAAGTCTACCATCCCACCAACAGTGGAAAAGGGTTCCTCTCTCCCCACATTTATTGTTGATTGATTTTTTAATCATGGTAATTCTTTGTGGAGTGAGATGAAATCTCAATGTTGTTTTCATTTGCATCTCTCAAATGACCAGTGATGTTGAGCATTTCTTCCTATGTTTCTTAGCTGCTTTGACTTCTGCCTCTGAGAAGTGTCTGTTCGTTTCAGATGGCTATTTTTGAATTGGGTCTTTGAACTTGAGGGGGCTGATCTGTTTAAGTTCTTTATATATTGTGGATAATAGCCCTTTGTCTGATAAACAGCTAGTAAAGATTTGTTTTTCCATATTGCTGGTTGTCTTTTACCAGTGCCAGTGACTTCTTTTGCTGTGCAAAAGCTTTTCAATACGAAGAAATCCCTTTTGTTGATTCTTTCTGCTAGTTCTCGAGCTATAGAGGTTTTATTCTTAAAGTCTCTGCCTAAGCCATTGTCTACAAGAGTTTTGCCTACCCTGTTTTCCAGCAGGCTTATTGTTTCTGTTTTAATGTTTAAGTCTCAAATCCATTGTGAATTTAGTTTTGTGCATAGTGAAAGAGATAGGTCTAGTTTTAGTTTAGGGCAGGTTAAAGCCCAGTTTTTCCAACACCATTTGTTAAAGAGGCTGTCTTTCCTCCATTGAGGGTGTTTGGCTCTTTTGTCAAAGATAAGGTGGCTTAGTGTATCTGGGGTTGTTTCTGGGTCTTCTAGTCTATTCCACTGATCCTCGGGTCTGTTACTTTGCCAGTACCATGCAGTTTTTAATCACAGTGGCTTTATAGTAGAGTTTTAAATTGGGGATTGTAATACCCCCTGCCATGTCATGGTTGCTTAGAATTGCTTTTGCTATTCTAGGTTTCTTGTGGTTCCAGATGAATTTTTGTATTATTTTCTCTAGCTCTGTGAAGTATAGTGTTGGAATTTCAATTGAAATTGCTTTGAATCTGTATAGTAGTTGTGGAAATATAGCCATTTTGACGAGGTTGGTTCTCCCTACCCAGGAACAAGGGATATCTTTCCACTTTCTGATCTCCTTTTCTATCTCGTTTTTCAGAGTCCTATAGTTTTCAGAGTAGAGGTCTTTCACTTCCTTTGTTAGGTTGATTCCTAGATATTTCATTTTCCTGCGTGCTATTGTGAAAGGGATTGACTCCCCAATTTCTCTTTCAGTGAGTGTTGTTTGTGTAGACAAAGGCTGTTGATTTTTTTTTTTTTTTTTTTTTTTTTTTTTTTTTT
>PVIC010022047.1:0-28028 GCA_004025085.1 Thryonomys swinderianus
CCCCCCCCCCCCGCCCAAATGCCCTTAGATATGTGAAGGCCAAGTTTGAAGAACTTTTTTACCAGGCGGTGAAGCCTCTGGGCATCGCTGCTCAGCAGCAGTTCCTAAGGGTGGCCATGGAGGCCCTAGGCAGAGAGGACTGAGCAGCAGGCTGAGGGCCAACCCTTCCCGACTCTGGCCTCTTGGCAGGGTAAAAAACAGCATGTCTTTGGCCACACACTCCCAAGAGCCAGTTTCCTTCTCTCCTCCTTCAGTGACCACCCCTGCCTGGCAGTACCTGCGCTCTTATCCAGGAAGTAGGCCAGCAGGCAGCGCAGGACAGCTTGGTGGCAGATGACCAGGACGTTCTCCTGACGCTCCAGCTCCATGATCACTGGCTCCAGGCGCTGGACTAGGTCTTGGTAGGACTGAGCACACAGGGACAAGACATAGTATCTGAGAGGAGAGTATTCAGGAAGAACCCTGCCACTGTCCCCAGGCTTCTGTCACCACAGACCAGACACTGAACCCACCCATCTATGCATCCACCCACCCATACCCCTCAGTGCTCAGCTCTGACCAGCCATGTGCCAGAGTCCCTTCCTCTTCCTACTGCTCTCCAGGGCTTGAGGGGCAGGTGCTACAATGGAACACGACTGGCCACAGAAGCAGTAAGGCCCTGACACACACCCCAGCATGGAAGAACCTCAGAAACCCCTACACAAGGTCCACATGTATTGCCTGATTCCACTTCTACACAATGTCTAGACTGCAAGGCCACAGGAAAAGTGGATCGATGGTGGGGGTAGAGGAACTGAACAGACTGCTAACAAGCCTGAGGCTTCTTTGTGGAGTGACGAAAATGTCCTGGAATTAGTAGTGATGGTGACACAGCCCTGTGAATCCAACTGGCCCTTCTATCTGTGGGCCCTACAACACCGAAGACTGAAATATGCAGGGAAGAGGATGGCATCTGTATGACACACATAGGGTTTTTCTCATTATTACCTAAACAACACAACATATTTGCAGAGCATTTTCAGTGCAGTGGGCATTATAAGTAATGCAGAGATCACTTCTCGGCCTTTTGGCTAAGATCAAGTGAAGTAATGCAGAGATAATGGAAATGGGGGAGGGGGTGTGCGGCTGTGCAAATCACTACATGGAGGAAATCTGAGCATGCAGAGATTTTGTTATCTTCAAGGATCCTGCAGCCAATGCCCTGAGAACACCAAGGAGTAAACACTTCAATATAGTTAAAAATGATGAGTCTGCTTGATGAATTTTATAGCAATTAAAAAATGTGAACAGGGTGGAGTTGTGGCCTTACACGGCAAAGCTCCGACTCCCCCTGGGCCCTCCTCCACCTCCTTCTCCTCCTGACCAGGCCCCATGAGTGAGGGCTGGCTTGGGACAAGAGCACACTGAGCTGGCCCACCAGGGACTGAGGCTGCAAATGCTCAGAAGGGCACCAGCAGGAAGGATGCCCACTGGGTGTCCACACACTGCTGGGCCAGAGGACCACAGGACTGCAAGATGGCTGCCTGCTGTGCCAGTGAGTGGCAGGGGAAACACCCTCTGCAGCGTCAGCTCAGATCCCAGCACGAGTGACAGGAAAGACTTCTTGAAACCAGGCTGGCTACCACCTTGTCTGCAGCCCTGAGGAAATCCCTTGACTGGAGTGAAGCATCATCCACCATCTTCCTCTTTCCTGTCACCGTATATATCTCATCAGAGACACATATATATACATCTCTCACTTTTGCTTATACTTCTCCTTCAGGTTGTTTATGGGGCTCCACATAGGAAGACCAGTCTGCAGTGGGATGAGGGAAAGAAAGGAGTCTAGAGAGTGGGTCAAGAAAGGTGAGTGGACAGTCACTGGCTGCTAACAGGGAAACCTGGCCCCACCGCCCTTTCCTCACACCGCGTACACCACATGCCACCTCCTCCTGCCCATGATCTACCAAACGAACAAAGGCACAGCCTACAGTAAACAGAGCGGGACAGGGGCGACCCACACACTCACCTCGCCTGTCGGGTAGCGGTAGTAGTATTTATCCTGCTCACGCAGCACATACTCCTCAGGATATGTGTCTCTGATTTCCTCATAAGTCAGCTCCTCACAGACGCCCTGAAGGAAACACTACGTTTACTCCAGGGAACGCAGCCAAAGGGTCCAAAGGACATCTCAAGATGGCACCCACGATACCCCAGAGTAATCCTGGTGGACTGAAGGGAGGCTCCCCACTCCCAGCCCAAGCTCTGGCTCGCCATCAGGAACTCACAGCATCAATCTCATTGAGTGCCTTCCACTGCTCGTAGGGGAGTTTAAGTGCTTCGGCCGTCTGGATGGTGCTCTTGAGCTGGCTGGTCCACACCCGGAGGTCCTTCAGATTCTGCTCCTCCACGAACTTGCTCAGAGCATTGGCAAACTGTGAAAGGGGTGTGCATGTTTGCATGTGTGCTCACACCAGGCCTCTGCTTCTCCAAGGGGCAGGGCAGGATGCTCATGCCCATGTCAGGCTGGCCTCCGTTGTGGGCCAACAGCCTCCAAGGACAGTTTGCCACAATGATACACCCTCCTAAGCCCAGGGGACTTGGCTCTGCCCTCACCTTCTCTTCCCACACTCACCACCATGCATATATGCATACACATACAACTACAGAAGTGTCGGGAGCAATCCTATTTGGGAAAATTAATTGGACAACTGGGACTATAATTGGGCCGAGCTTTCCTGCCTGAAGACCAGCTAGGACATATCCAGACCTGAAGACTTGACTCTATCTTTGCCTCAGGGAACAACAAAGACCCCACTGGAAACATGTGCTGTGATGCTCCAGGGCAGAGCTACACCAGGACCTCCATCTGCATAATTTCTCATTGTTCTAGGATGTAAGAACATGCTGCCCTTTGAGTAACCAGCTGGTCTGTTACATTTGTTACTCCGGATGTACAAAATAAAAGTGGGGCAAACTCAGGTCTGTCATCTCTGTTACCCAGAGTAGCACGGGTCAAGCCCAAGCTCAGCTTCTTCTCTAAGTCTCATTTCTGCCTACTTATTAATTTCGCCTTGTGCCACTGGACTTGGAGGAAACTAGAACTTACTGCTAAAGTTCTAGTCACACCCCTTCACCTGTTCCTTGTATAAAAGGACACACAGATGAACACCTAAGGCAGCCTCTGCAGAAACTGCAAATCCCACCCGCCTCTAAGAACCCACAACTCCCCACAGACAGAAGCTGATCACCCTCGGGGCACCTATGGGGCCCAGCCCCTTCCTCTCCTCTCCTACCTTCTTGCCTCTGCTGGACAGGCCCGAGTCACCCCCGATCTTGCCCTGCAGGTTGTATTCATTCTCGCCATGCCGACAAAGGTAGATGGTGCGTGGCTGTACATGGATGTTCATCAAATAGTACACGATTCGACTCTGGATGTGGTCCTGGACTCTGTTCACCAGGAACCTCCGGCCAACATCAATCACTTTGATCAGCGACAAGTCCCTGCACAAAAATAATCACTGAGGCTGGGCGTGGTGGCTCACGCCTGTAATCCCAGCACTTGGGAGGCAGAGACAGGAGGATTGCTGAGTTCGAGGCTTGCCTGGGCTACATAGGGAACTCAGGGCCAGCCTGAACTACAAAGTGAGACCCTGTCTTAAAAAAAAAAAAAATCACTGAGGACCGTCCCTCTGGTCAGAGAATTACCTACCTGTCACTTTTATCAGGGTCCAGGGGCTGATAGCTGGCTTCATAGCAACTGATTCTCTTCATGAAGTCGTCCATGGCTTCTGCTGAGTTGCAGTCTTTGTAATCCGGGCTAGAGATTTTCACTTCCTGTAACATCACAAAGAGGCAGCTGATGAATCATGCTGGAAGCCTTTTTGCTGAGATTAAGCAGGATTTGGGCTTTTCAAAAGGGGAAGCCCAAAAGGCTCAGAATAAAGACCATCCTACCCAGTATTTAAGAGAAAAAGAAACTGGGGGTTGAGTCAGAGCCCAGTGATTACGTGGGGAAGATGCTTAAAGACAGAAGCACTGGCTGGAGGGACAGACAGGAAACCCACAAGGATCCCGTAAGGAGCACCTCTGAACAGATCACCAAGTCGGGATCGGTCCAGTCACTGAGTCACCACCAGACAGCCTGGCTCTTGTTCAGCAGAATCCCACATAAACATTTACAAAGCTCCTCATACCATGTGCAAGTAATTGATAATCAAAGACATCTTACTAGTTGCTAGAAATTCCCTTGACCTTGGGTGGGTGCCTCTCCATCACCCAGAGGCAGCATGCACTTGGGCAGAGCTATGACTACGCTTTTCTCCCTACTCATAAGTTTTTAATACCCGTGCTTTTCTTTCTTTTTGAAAATGGCCACAACTGAGGCAGCCACTCTTTAAACATGCACAATGCCAGTGAGTCTGTATTTCATGGGTACAGACCTTCTGGTGGTTTGATAAGATGGATGGTGGCGACAGCTACCAACACATGAGTGTATTTCATGCCACTGACCTGGATATAACCTTAAAAACGGCTACCACGGTAAATTGTATGTTATGTGTATATCATAATCTTAAAAAAATGTTCAAGCTCACCAATTCCTAGGTCTAACTTGCATAGTTGATCTGAGGTTGAGAGAAAGATTTCCGAACACAGAGGTCAGGGTAAATATCGAGCTGCGTTAATGGATGACAAGCTGAAGGATAGCTCTTAGCTAAGCACACTCATGAGTACTGGCTGGGGAAAAATGATCTCACGGCTGCCTCCTGGTTCACCACCGAGTGGAGCAAGAGAAGCGAAACCAAAAAACCCACAGGATGTCCCTTTGTTTGGATTATTACAACGTCTATTTCCTTGTACCTTGAGCCTCTTCCTTTGGACACACACTGAAACTCATTTGAATAGATTTTCCTCAATTCAAATTGCCCTTCCTGAAATAGGGACTTGTTTCTTAGAAACACTCGTAATTATTTCCACTGCCTTAAAGAAAAGGACGAATTTATGAAGCTCAGGCACACTCAGCATCCCCTTCAGAGGTGACCCTCACATGCAACACCATGGCACTCCCTGTCTGGGCAGAACTGCTTCTCTTTATACCTGTCTTATTCTGATAAGTTTAAACTGGACAGAAAACAATCTACAACACAAGAAAGTGTCTTGAGAGAGTCTTCATAGTAACCATTTCTCTTCAAGATATATTGCTATCAAGTGATAAAATTAAGAATTAGTCAAATGATGCTGCCGATTCCCCTCAGTTTTGTGGGCAACCTCCTCGTGGTGGGGTGGCAATGAGGAAGGGGCACGTCGCAGGTTCCTAAGATGTGTAGCAGGAAGACATTTCACAACACCGCTTCTTGCCAGATGTGGGAACATACTGAATCCTAGATTTACACACAGCCACACCACTCCATAGGAACCTTAACAGCAGAAAAGATCGGTGGGCTCCGTCCCATCCTCCCGGAAGCAGGGAGCTGCCCCATCCATCCCCACTCAGCTGCTGAGCTCCGGCCCCTGCAGAGCTGCTCCCAGCCTCCCCACGTCATCTCCTGTCCCACCCAAGGTTGTGAACGGTCCTCAAAGACCCTGCATGGAGCTGGTCCAGGTCACAAACTGAATTTCTAAGGTAAATACTTCTGTTACCTCTCACTTTCTCACGTCTGGCCCTCAGATAATCAACCCCAAGCTGGCAAACGCAGCTCCTGCTAAAGCTTTAGTTACTTTTCAGTCCCAATCTGGGCTTGTTTTTCTGAGACCACATATGTCCTTGCAGTTTAAGCTGTTGCATCCAAGTGGGGCTTCCTACTCTCTTACCATGATGTTAGAGGCCACAACTGTAGGGTCATCACACACGGACTCAATGAAAAACACCTAGTGGGAATGAGACAGAAACATTAGAAGATAGCACATGCCACAAAGGGCTAACTTTGATGTCACACTGATGTCAGAGGAAGAATGCCCTTCATCTGTTCCCAGAGACATGACAGCCGCCTCCACAGTGCTAAATTCTTCGGCCTCCCACTGAGGGGTCCTTCCATAAGAAAGGGCCACCTTTTTTTTTTTTTTTTTTTTTGAGACAGGGTCTCACTTTGTAGTTCAGGCTGGCACTGAGCTTCCTATGTAGCCCAGGCAAGCCTCGAACTCAGCAATCCTCCTGTCTCTGCCTCCCAAGTGCTGGGGTTACAGACATGAGCCACCACGCCCGGCACTGTGGTATGCGGTATTGATTGTTGGTGGGCGTGAGTCTCCATGCCCAGCACTGTATGTGGTTACCAGGGATCGAACTCAGGACCTTGCACTTGTGAGGCAGGTGACGGAACCACTGAGCTAACCCTCTGGCCCAAGAAAGGTCCAACTTTATATGGCAAAACTCAGGCAACAGGAAGCCATGGGCCAAGTGGAAATGAGGTCCCTGAGGCTTTCATTGCTCCCAAGTTTGCTGGGACAAGATAAGAAGTGTAGCTCACCTTGAAATCATTTTCTTTGGCAAAATGAAGAATCATGTGTCTCCTCTCTCTAGTGGTATTGGTGGCATCAAAAACCTGACAGGAAAAAGAAAGCGTCAGGAAGGAGAGCAAAGTTTGAGTTTGGCAATATTTACCAAAGTCACCAAGTAAATCAAACCTGTCATTTCCACGGAAAAGCCTAGAACTGCACTTCGAGGAGAGACTGCCTGGGCTCTCAAGGGATTTGTGCACAGGGCACCTCTCCTCCCCCACCGCCTACAGCACTCAGGAGCAATAGGTGGGCATGGGAAGAGCGCACAACCAGCAGAAACATGTCGTGGGAGGATGGGTACAGTGTGGGCAGCAGACCTGGCCCTGCCTGTCTCGGAGGTGGTACCTTCGGGAGGTAGGTGACAGAGCACGCCACTGCTGTGCGGCCTTGAGGCCACTTTCCTGAGATAACAGCCTGTCCAGTTACCCAGTTTCTTGGACCCACAGAGGCTTCTATTGCTGTGTGTCATCCCTACAATGGCTCTCGGTACCCTCAGGCTGGCAAGGCCACACTCTGCCAGGGACTGGAGACTGAGCTGGCTGCACTCCCCAGACTTACTGCGATTTGTCCCCCTTCCTTTGTCAGGTAACTCTTGACATCTCTCAAGGCAGCTAAGGCACACTGCCTGTAATACACAAGAACAGAAAGCCACCCATGAGAGCAGGCAACCACGGGAAAGCCAGGGCCCCTCCGAGTAAGGCAACTCCACTTCTGGGCTGCTCAGGACCGATCAGGCTCCTGAGACCTGAGGCTGCTACTCTGAACCCGGGAGCAGAATGGGTTCGGGTGCCCTGGGGGCAGCAGTGGCCGCACCCAAGACTTGCTCCTGGGAAGCTATATGGAATCTGATGCCAGAGCCACCTACAGCTCCTCACTGGAGGGCCTGAGGTGGTCTGGTATCAGGAGCTGTCCAAGCTCCACCCCCCACCTCCCGACTCTGATGTGCAGCCCGGACTGAACACTATCACACTAAGGTTCCACAGTCACTGCATTTCCTAAGAAATCCTCTTTAGAGCCGGATGGATGATTCACAGTGAAAAGGACTTTGCCTGCTCTCGGGATGTGGTTGCTATTGTTCCCACAGCACTCAGCTAGACTATCCGGGAACGGATCACAGCAGCAAGTCTCAGAGCCCGAGCCACTAGTAGAGAGCCGCGCCACAGGCTGGCTTTCCCTTCCTCTGCAAAGCAGATCACTTCTTACTTTCGAACTTTCATGGCTTCTTCATTGTCAGGGCGGAAGAAGTTATAGGAGCTGTACTGCTTCACAGCCTCGCGGCGATACTCTCCCACGTTGAACACTGGGTAGAAAGACAAGGACAGCCTGGGTAACCCAGTGGGAGGAGAGCCCAGCCCCCCAAAGGGAGCACGGTCCCAACCAAAGAGAAAAACAACCAAAGAGCACCACTTTGAATAAATGACATCTAGCATGGAAATCAGTGTGGCCTCCAGTCCAGACTTGCTGACCCCTTCCTGGAACTAGGAGGCAACCCTACTTCCCCAGCTCGAGTCATAGTACCCACCCCATGGCCTGCTTGTCCGCAGCTGCCTCACTGGCCCTGCCGCCAAGCCCAGGCTCACGCCATCACTGGCCAGACACGGAGACTGGGAGCAAGGCAGAGCTGAGTCAAGTCCAGCAGAAGGAGAAACAATGATTTCTGTGTCGTGTTCAAAAGTGAGTGGGTGTCTCACGCACTGCCAGGGCCCGTCAGCTGTTCTCTGCTGGCACAGAGGCCAGTGCCAAGGGGCACATTTCACAGTTACTGGGGGAGAGATTGGCGCAGTGGCAAACCACATGCTTAGCATATACAGGGCTCGAGGCTCAATCCCCAACACGACAGTGAGACCAAGAGAGACAGTGAGAGAGAGAAAGTTACTGAACACTGGCTGGACACAGTGGGGGAAGAAGGAATACAAAAACTAGTCCCTGCCCTCCAAATGTTTCCCATTTAATTGGGAAGGCTGGGCAGGGATCTGTAAGAGTCAACAGCACGACAGTGTGAAATGCTGGAGGACATCAGCAGAGGGACATTATGACCAAGTGCAATGGGAATTTCAAGGAAAAGATCTGTGTAGACTAAGGCAGCCAAAGAAGGTTCAGGAGAGGGGTGAACCTGAGTCAGGCAGGATTTGGAGGAGTGGGGAAAAGAGAGAATGAGCCAAGAGCAAGAGAAGGATATGGACAACGCATAGCAAAGACACAGCTAGAACAGGAGGAAGCGTTAGATTCCACAACCCGAAACAGAAGTGATCCAGAAGAGACCCTGCCCGTGGGTTCCAGTGACTCAGGCCAGAAGGTCACGTTTTTGCAGTGTGGAAGACGCAAGCAGAGTCCCAGCAGCCAGTGCAACAACCCCCTCCTGGGACCCAGCTCACCTTTCGTTGGGACTCCAATCCAATTGAGGTAGCGAGTCAACTTCTTAGAGATGTAAGTCTTACCCCGGGCAGGGAGGCCCACCATGACAATCACAGTGGGGGAGTTGGTCAGCTTTGGCCCACAGGCTGGAAACAGCAAGTCAGAAAGGGGTCACAGATTAGGTGAGAGGTGACACACAGCCCTACGCCCAGCACTGCACATGAAAGAATGACACTAAAACTTGTATTTCATTGCCCATGCCAAAGCCTCTGGTATCTGATAATCCAATAGGACCAGGGACCCTTCCTGGTCACAGTCCTTAAGTCACACTTTGTAGCTTTACCTCCTTTTTTGACCAACAGGCAAAGATAGTCTCAACCCCAAATTACTGGTCTGAGAGAAGGGTCAGGACCCAGCCAGCAATCCCAATCTCTAACACCAAAGCAGAAGAGCGCTTCCTGAGGGCTGTAGGAAAGGGATCGTAAGGGACCAGGGGGAGGGGACAAGAGGGAGAAGTGGTTTCCACAGGCAGTGTGCAGGTAACAGAAGGACTTGGGAGGCGGGCCCCAGAAAGCCAGGAGATGGACAGAAGCCAACCATGAACTTCTAAACTTACACAGGAGGTCAAGACAGCTCTTTGTTTATTACATAATCCCAGCTGGCCTCAAACTCAAAGTTATCCTTCTGCCTCAGCCTCCCAAAGGCTGGGATTTCGGGCCTGCACCACCATGCTTGATTAATAGCCGACATTAAAAAGTAAGAGTTTATCGAGTGACTATAAGTTAGGGGCCCAGAAGACAGGTGAATCCCACCGTCCCTGACCCTCTTTCCCTCTCCTCCCCACCACTGAGCCTGTTTCTGTCGGATGATGCAGGCGCCTGGAGCCCAGGCAGGGCCAGCTCCAAGGCAGCCACTCCAGCCTGTGAGATTCCCGGTTTTGGCTGCCGAGTGGGTGTCCCACATTCCTCAGAAGCTCGATTAAGACAAAGCCTCGGGGAGGGGGTTTCACGGCCGCAGAAAGAAGCCCTGCCTGGAAACTGAAAGCCCAGTATTTCCTTGGCTGCCACCTCGTCCCTGTGACTCTCAGGCAATTCGTGCAACCTAGTGACAAGCTCTCGAGCCAGAGGCCGCCTGCCAGCTCCAGCTCTGCTGTCCTCAGCCCTCCCCAGCGCAGGCTTCCAGCCTACAGGGGAAGTTCGCAAAGCCCCAGCACCGATGTGGGCAGGGGTCAGTTTTGGACAGAGGCTCAGACGCAAGGATAATCCTACACTGGACAGTACATGGTGGGGAGGAAGATACGGCACTGTCCTGTGTCGTCTGGCACCAAGTAGCCAAGGGCACGACTGCCTCCCAGACGAGGAGGCTCATAATCAGGCAGCAGCGTCTGGTCTGCAGGAGAAAGAGAGGTTATGGGGCATCAGGAGACTTTCCAAAGCCATGAAAGCCCCAGCTGTGTCCCTCAGCTTCCAGAGACCTGGGACAACACGTTCCTAGAGAACAGAAACTGACCACTGCTGGGGGGGACACTCACCCCCCCACCCTGATGATAAACCCGTGTGTGAGGGAGGGGCCTGAAGCAAGTACCCCGGGCCTCCTGCTCCTGGGGCAGACCCCCAGCATCTCCAGAATTATTCCAGCAGGTGTGACGACACATCAAAGGAGTGACAGCTAGATCTAGGTACAGAGGGGCACTCTCAGCACTCGAGGCAAGAGAAGGTACGACCAGCTTCAGCAACTTAGCAGGTTCAAAGCCAGCCTGGACTACCCACCGAGATCCTGTCTCAGAAAACAAAACAGAAAGAAAAGTGGCAGCAAGGCTGACATTTTCTCATTTGCATGGAAAAAATATCTTCTCACAGGCCTTTCCCCAGGCCACTGTCCCTCCTCTCCGTCAGGTGACCCTACGGAGACTCTGCTCCTGAGCGCTCCCAGCAGGCGCGGAGACAGCCATGAACACACACGGGTATTCCAGCTGCCACAGCACCAGAAAGCAGAGGCCAAGCTGACTGATTTATCAAATCACGGATTATGTCCATTTACTAATCACAGGAGCAAATCTGCCCTGCTGTAAGCACTTTGAAGGGGAAAAGCAAACAAGACAGTAGACACAACAGAGTTAATACCTTAGGGCAAAAGTTCAGGTCAAATTCCAAACCCAAATAAACCATCAATTCCACCAGAGGCAGAGCAGAAGCCATTCTGCCCATCTCGGGCTGAGAGGAGAGGGACTGCAAAGGGGCTGCGGCCTCTTCTAGCCAGGTTCCTGCCCTTTGGGCCACTGTCCTGGGAGAACCACAAATCCCCTGGACTAAACCGCTATCATTCTGTGTTGTTTTGCTGTTTCTTGCCAGACAAGGGGAGGAGGGAGCCAGGAACTGAACCCAGGCTCCGACACACACTAATAACCAAGGGCTCTACCACTGAGCCACACCCCCTAACCCAGTGGTGGCGAATCTATGGCACATGTGCGGTGCTATCATTAAAAGCACTCAGAGGTTCGCCAGCACTGCTCTAGCCCCTCTCTACCCTTTCTAAAACTCACAGACCTCATATCCTTCCATGACCTTTAACTTCCTTTCCCACTTGAATTCCCCAAACCTTCAGTTTCTTCTCTACAGAAATTTGCACCATCCAAAAGGAGACAGCCCCACCTCTCGCCACCATTGCCCCCTCCTGTACCGCTCTCTCCTTCCTGGGTCCTTCCCTTTTCTTCTTCCCTAGCAGCACTGGGATTAGGGAACCATAAACTGAATTTAATACACAATCTTCTGAGACAAATCTTATGTCTCATTTCACTTTCTATAAAAGTTTAATGTCATCGTATTCATGCGCTCACTCGTTGACAGGCTCTGGGTAGCAGGTGGGAGGAGAACAAGGACACACAGCAGGGTGGGCTCCCTCAGCAGGACCATGGAGGAGCCCGCACCTGCCTGACAACAGGTCAGTTAGACGGCGCTGTCGGTACACGACCCACCAGCTACCTGTACTCGTTCCATGCAGATAAACATACAGGGCACCAAAAGGAAAGCACAAAGGTTAGCTGGCTAGTGAGCACTGGCCAAAGAAGCCGATAAAGGGGAGAATCAGCCGGAGGTGGGGAAGCCTCTCCTGCCCTCAGCTGCCCTGCTGAATCCTGGACTCGTCCTCAGAACAGACAGCTGGGAAGGCCCTTGGCTGTGGCTCCAAACTTCCGTCTAACTTCTTTCTACCAGAGGCTCTGCAAAATGCTAGCCTAAAAAAAAAAAAAGATTTTCAAACTCAATCTGTTCTTTTCTACAAGTAGATGATGAGTTTTGCTTCCACCAAGTTCAAGAGGAGGAAATGGAAGAGGCCATTTATGACAGAAATGTGAACCGAGAAGGGATCCATCTCCACAGCTGCCTAAGGAAACAGACTGTGCCCGAACAGGGGCCACCTCACCTCGACTGCTCTCTAGAGCAAGGACCTCCTCTGGTCCCCCAGATACGCGACTGCCCTAACCACGTTCCCAGGAACAGACTTAGTGCACCTGGAGCCCTGGGGAGAGCAGAACACAGCACATATCTGGAAGAGACCAATGCAAGTCACAGGTTGCTGTTGCCTGGACATGAAACTCTCTCCTGGTGTCACAGGATCTGCCCGCAGCACTTGAAGCACCCTGGGTTAACATGACCTTTGCTTGCTTCAGCAGAGTGGGCTGCAGGACGGGACTGGGAGGAGGGAGAACGCAGCTAACAGACACCTCTTTCTGAAGTTCTCTGCACTATTTGATGGTTACAGCAATAGATTCATTACTTTACATACACATTTGAACTGTCTCTCTTAATCTTACGCCTAATAAAAGGCTTCATATAATCTCAGCCAGCAACCCTGTGGGATGGGATGGCTTAGTGACCCAGACAACCTCAGGAGTCAATATAATAGCACAGCATGAAGCTTGCAAGACTGGGAGTTCAAAGCCTGGTCTCACCATTTCCTGGGACAAGTTAATCTCTCAATGTCTTTGTCTCTTTTTCTGCTCAGGGGAGGGATGCTTAGCAGATACTACTGCGGGAAAAATCTGTAGCATGGCTGTGCAGAGCCTTTTAAAAAATAAAGGACACCTGGGACAATTCTGACTCCGTCTATGGGCTCTACTATAAATTTTTTGCTTCCAAAAATCTTACTTAAATGAGTCTAATGAGCTTGGGCTAAGAATCTGTGTATAAACGGTAGGGGGTCACTTAAGGACAAAGCAGGGATTTTGCCATAATACCCACCCTTCTTCCTTCAGTTAAATACTGTAGGAGGAAAATCTACCAGGTCTGAGCTCATCCCCGCCCATCTCTATATGCAACGCCCGGCTGTGCTATTCTAAATCCCAAGCCAAGGTGGGCACAGTCTCATTCCCTCCTGCCCTCGGAAATGAAAAAAAACTTAAGCTATTTAAGACTCATGGATCAATATTAATGACCCCTTTACTCCACTGAGCAAGGCAACCTTTAATGTAACGTCCCAAGTCCCAACCCATGACTCAGGACCACCTTACCTCATGGAAGCTGTCACAGTCCTACTAAGTGGACAAAAGTGTAACCTCCTTTATAGACCAGGAAACCAAGGTCCTGAGTGGTAATAGCTCACCTGCCCTCGATTTTCAGTGATGATAAATAAACAGAAGAGCGAGCCCTTGAGAGCCAAGAAGTTACTTCTTGGCAATCAAGCCAATTCACAAACTCAGTAAGTCTCCCCACTTTACAAGTGGAGTGGATGGAAGCCGTGGGCCTATAGCAAGTGTCTGCCATGATGTCGGCACAGAGGGCACTGAACTCCTGAGTTTCTAGACAGACAACAGGATCACCTACTTGGGGCTCAGCTACCTCGAGCTTTCTATTTGCCTTACTGTTCTTCGCATCTGAACAGGAACATTCTCTACTCCCTCCTTTGGTAAAGAACCTCAGGGAATCTGCTGCCCACCCTCAACGAGAACCCTGATAAAGATGGTAACAAATTTAGGAGAAAGAAAACCTATCCAATGTTCCAAATGCTTGTAAAGAAAAACACTTCCTTTTCTCCATCCCAGCAAGAGGCAAGTGTGACAGTATACACTGGGACCCACACCTCTGCCTGAAATTTTAAATGTAATAAATGCCCAGGCTGCAGATGCTTTCGTGAGGTACACATCCAGGACCACACCCAAGCCACACACTAGGCCTCCAGGAGCTGGTGTGACAAGCATCTTAATCCAGCTGCTTTAGCTACGCATACCTCCCTCTCCAGCTCTGAAAGGTTCTGACAGTGATCTCGCGTCGCAAACCTCTCATCTGCATCCTATCTGTCATCTGCCCTTGCGTGAGAGACGTGCAAGCCGGTGCAGTCTAATGGAAGAGTTTCTGAAACTAGGAGCGTGGGCCATCCTCGCACGATGGTGTCCCTCCACATTGCCAACAAATCCCAGGCCTCCCCCACTCCCAGCCCGAAACTCAAAAATGTTTCAGATCCCAACCTGCGAGGCTGCTGTACATGTTACATGCAAGGTCATGGATTTATATGTATACAGAAAACCAAACCATGTACCACATGGCCAGCTGTAGTTTGCAAATGTGTCATAGATATCATTTGTTTTATTCAAAAGTCAAAAGGGAGCAGGGCTTATTTGTGCATCTGGTTTTGGCCACATCTCCCTGGGGCATTTTTACTCAGACAACCGAACCACCTGCAGCGCATCTGAAAGGGCTGCGGCAGGAAAGGGCGGCAGAGTCCCCAGTTCTGGGCTACCTGCCAAGACGGGAACAACACTTCTAAGGGATTCCCCCCAAATCCTCAGGTCCTACAGATGAACTTGCTACTGCACTGGCCCAGCCTGCCCCATAGATGCTGTGAGGGGACAGGCAGGTCTGGGTGGGGAAGCCGGTGACTCACACCGGGCAAAGCTCCAGGCAAGCTGTCACATCCTGCGGTGACCACCCTGAAAAACGTGGCAGTGAAGGCCAGCTAGCAGCCTGGCACTGAGGCGCCTTGGGGATGACCAGGAGCCACCTCTAGGGCTTTCACGTGGACACCATGGTTCCGCGTCAGGGCACCTACTTGGGCTGAGCCAGGTGCCCACCAGTCAGCTGGCCCCTGCCAACCTGATGCGCACGTGCATGTTACCTAGGACAGGGCCGCCTTTGAGCCATTCCAACTGCCCTTCCCGAAGAAGACTTACTGCAGCTAAGGTTGGCTTCTAGGGTACGCTCCCCAAGTCTTTTGCCCAGGGCGACAGGCAGGGCAGGACGCAACTGTCAGCAAATTCCGCGCGTGTGCAGCACTAGCAACAACGCGGTCACCAATCCACTCACTCTCCCCCAAGACCCGGCGCGAAGGCTCGGTGCCCCAGCACGGACGCCCCTGCCGTCGCCGGAGCGTGAAGGGAAAACGAAAAAGGAGAAGGGAGGTGGGAGCTGAGAACAGAGACACAAATAGACACGGAGGTAGAGAGAAGAGCCAGAGAAAACTGCAGAGGAGAAAACGTTGTACCAGGATGGAAAGAGACCGATAAACAACATGGCGGGAGAGAGGGTGCCTCGAGGTAAAAAGGACGGAGACGCGACCCCAGGACCCGGAGCCGAGGAGGGCGGGGCGGAGCCGGGCCGGGGCGGGGCGAAGCGGGCGCTCTCCGCCGCCGCGGCCCCGAGCCCAGGCCCCGCGCGCTCTCCGTTTCCGGGGCCACAGCGCCCCCGCGGTCCGACCTGGGACGCGCAGTTCGCCGCGCCCCGACCCCGCCGGCGCACAGCAGCATCGGCACAAAGCGGCCGCACACAATGGCCCGCGCCGGCCTGCGCGCGCGCGCCCCGACCTGGCCCCGCGCAGCTGCACTCACATCTGGGCAACGAGGGCCGGTGGTCGACGGGCACCCATATCTTCTGCACCCGGCTTTGGGTCAGCTCCAAGGGCATCTTCGTAGCTACACGCGGCGGCCCGCCACCCAGAGGAGGTTCCGAAGCCGCGGGGGAAGAGCGGCCGCCCACCCGAACAAAGGAGGGGAGGGGTGCTGGGGCGCTGCCGCTCCCCGCGCTGCTTGGGAAATGTGCTTTGTGCTAAGTCCGGGACGCGAGCCGGGCTCGGCGGGGCTGCGGCGGCCCAGGGCCGGGCGGCTCGGGAACTCGGGGATGCTCCGGCGCAGTGACAGCCGCGCTCCGCCGCTCGCTACTCCTCGCGCCTGCTCTGCAGCTCTACTGAGATGCCACACACGCCGCCCGGCCTTTTGAAGTGTCGGGGCTTGGCAGCGCGGCGCGTCAGCCTCAGGGCGGGCCGCATTCCTGGCGTCCCAGCCCCCTTTCACGTGGGGAGGAGGGTGGGCGAGCCCGGAGACGGCCTGCTGGCGCCCCCTGCGGGCCGGCGACCGCAGAGCCGTCCTGCTTCGCAGCCCAGTCCCCAGCTCGGAAAGCCCAGCTCCGCTGGCTTTTTGCCTGTTACTGTTTCCTCCATTTACCCCCGGCCCAGCTTTCTAAGATAACCCCTCATCTGAACAGCGACGCAGGCCCGTCAGCTATGGCCCCCAGCATCCTCCCGCCCATCTCCTAGGGTGCTGGTTAACCTGCATCCCCCTGATGCGGCCTTACAGCAGCGGCAACCCAGTGCACTGCATTTAAGGTGCGCGCATAGCGTAGGCGGGGAACCGACCGCAGCTGCTCCCTGATTACCTGTAAGGCGCCGCCTACCACGACCCCCACAGTGCAGGCTGGTCTCCCCCGTGCTTTCATCTCCCTCGGGAATTTAGGCTTCTCACCAGACCCCACGTCCGGGAATTTTTGACAGGGCTGCGGTGCTCGGCGAAAGGAGGAGGCACGCCAGGCGTGGTGGCACTCGGAGGCTGAAGCAGGAGGATCACTGTGAGTTCGAAACTATCCTCAGCTATATAGTGAATGTAAGGACAGCCTGAACTCCATAGTGAGACTCCTGCCTCTAAAAACAAACAAACCAAGAGCTGGGTATTTAGTTCAAGTGGTACTGCACCTACCTTGGAAGCACAAGAACCCGAGTTCAATTCCTCATATCGTAAAATAAAAGGCGGAGATGTAGCTTTCGGGAGAGGCGCAGCTGGCATTTTGGTTTTACAATCCCCGATAAACCTTTATTCTCAGGTCAAATAATGCTACACTCATCTCCACCTCGAATTCTTTACCTGACGATAAGCCCCCAGCCCGCGTAATTATTTAAGGAAGGCACATTGTCATGCAAAGTTCTATCATTTATTTTATTTTTCCTGCACATCCTACAGCTTTACATGGACACTTTTTGGAGTATGCGTGTGTCTCTCCGCCTCTCCTTTCCCGGCCCTCGTAGTTTGCATTGGCTTGCGACGTGCGACAGACCTGTAGTCAGGTCATGGACTGTGCAGTGAAAATGTGGGGCATTTTTTGACGGGAACCGCCATGTACGCGCGCAGAGAGAGGCACGACACGAATGTGACTCTAGCGAGGAAAGGCTCGGCGCGGAAGCGCTGCGCTGCCCGGTGAGGAGGCGCACACTTCGCGCTGAGGCTGAGCTGTGATTGGTGGGAGAAGGCGGTGCTCGCCGAAACCCACACTGCGGTGGAAAAGTCTGCGCAGAGGCTGCCACACGTCGCTCACGTCCTGCATGCTCCGCTGGGAGGGCTCCCTCTCCCCGGCGGCTGGCGCAGCTGCTCCAGCCCGGCACGCCGGCCCCACCCAAGCCCCGCCCTCCTCAGCGGCCGGGCGCTCCCGGGCCTCCGGAGCGCCGAGAGTCGCCCACCTGGCCGGGGATCTACCCCCTCCCCGGGGGCCTCCCTGCTCCAACCCCCTCGACTGATCCCCCTCCCTCTCCTCCCTCCCCTCCCTCCCGCGCAGGCCTCCTCGGAGCCCCAGCTCCCCAGACAGCTTTGCTGACGGTCCGGTTTCAATGCTAGCTTGGGCAGCTGTTCAGAAACCCGATGCACTGTACTTGGACTTGTTTTTCTGCACTGGGAGCAAATGCCAGAGGTGACACCCTAGAATGCCCAAGGGAGAGTTCCAGTTCAGTCCTGAAATGAAGGTGGGTTAACAGAATACGGCAGTCAATGCGTGTTCGCGCCACTTGGAAGAGTTCTCAGGCTGGGATAGGCAGGGGTCGAGGAGAGCGGCAAGCTGTGGACCCAGAGCCCCCAGCAACCACAGTGCGAGCGCCTGTTACTTAGCCACTGGAAATTTTGCACAAACCGACAGACCAAGCCAGGGGACCAGGGGGCTTTCCCTGATCTCCCCGCATAAGGGAGCGCTGGGATCTGCACCTCAAGGTGAAGAACCTGACCTAGCTGACCACCAGGTCAGCAGTAAGGGCAGTAAAGAGTGGACATCCAGCCGAGCATTCACAGATGGGGCGGTTCCCTGCCCAGTGTCAATATGATCAACGCTGTGGGTGTCCAGAACAAAGACCAATTTCTTCCCCAGTCCCCTGCCCTGGATATGTAGTTGTCAAAGAGAAGTCAACTTAACTCTGGTGCTTGGAATAGACAAGTGCAAACTAGGCATATTGGGGGACAAAGATGAATTCACACTTGTTTTGCCGCCCATTTTTTGTTTGTTTGATTGATTGACTGATTTTATTCTTGAGACGGGGTCTCGCTTTATAGTTCAGGCTGGCCCTGAGCTCACTATGTAGCCCAGACAAGCTCAAGCCTTGAACTCAGCAATCCTCCTGCCTCAGCCTCCCGAGTGCTGGGATGACAAACGTGAGCCACCACGCCCGGCACTGTGGTGTGTGGTATTGATTGCTGGTGGGAGTGAGTCACCACGCCTGGTACTGTTGTATGTGGTTACCGGGGATCGAATTCAAGATCTTGCCCTTGCTAGCCAGGTGCAGGAACCCTGAACTAAATCTCCAACCCAGCGGCTTGTTTGATTTTTTATAGCCAGCTAGAAATTCATGTACCACCAGGTAAATTAGAGTCCCTATGCTTCGGGACATAAACAGTTACAAACAACACAACTGCAACTACCTATATTCTAAGTATTTACTAGCTCCAAGTTTACCAGTGTAGAGATTCTCTTCTCTCCCTAGTGCTGCTAATGACCCCTATCTTCTTCTCGAATGTGACCCTCCAGAGATTCACCTATTACCAAGTCCCGGAGCCAGACATTATAAACGCAGTCCCTCAGAAGGCTGCCAAGAATGAGAACATTTATTTAATGCATCATATTTGCCAGAAAATCTCCAACCACTCAGAAAAACTGACAGATTTTGTTAGGTTCAGAGTCATAGTCGTAGATCCTACTGGAGTCAGATAGACAGCCCCAATCTTATGCAAAGGGATGTCCAGAGATTAGAGAGGTCAAGGAATCAGGTTCAAGACCAAGCAAGAAAGCAAATTAAGTGAGTGGGGTGTTTTGGGGTTTGAGATGGGGGGGTGTCCTTACTTCCTTATTTGAAACAGACAGCAGATAGCTGTCTCCTCTCCAGGGACTCATGATGGACCCACCATACCCCAGTGTGTTGAGGGGAACCATAATTAAGGGGTGCTCATTCTACGATACAGAAGCTCTCACCCAGAACAATTATACTATTTGGAAGCAGAGCACAAAGAAAAACCTTCATTGTGAAGAGGAGTCATTAGCAGGCTGGTCACTTAAAATGATAGTCTAATTTTCATGAAGACCCTATCAAGTGCTGTCGTGTTGGCACATGTAAATACATTGTTAGGTCCAGCCTTGCTGAAAGGCAAAGAAGTTTTTTGTCCATGACCTTTGTGCCTGCTTTCTGCTGCCCCAGCATCATCTGACCCTTAGTAGTGTTCCCGGACATGGTACTATTGACAGCAATAAGCAATCCATCTCCATGGTCCTGCCCCAGCTAGTTAGATTTAAATCTAACTAACCATGCTCATCCCCAGGGAGAGGATGAGAGTGTTAACAAGCTGTGGCAGGCTGTGAGCTATCACAAGTTGTTAATTAGACACAAAGTGTCATAATTTGCTCCTTTGAAAAAATCCCATGTATGAGAGAATGAAGGGAGACACTAAATAAACAGAAAAATTAAGCCTTCTATGCTCAGCCTTCAAACGCCAAACAAAGGTGATTTTTTTTTTTTTTTGAGATAGGGTCTCGCTTTGTAGTCCAGGCTGGCCCTGAACTCACCTTGTAGCCCAGGCAAACCTCAAACTCGGCAATCCTCCTGTCTCTGCCTCCCAAGTGCTGGGATTACAAGCGTGAGCCACCACACCCATATGTGGTTACCTGGGATGGAACCAGGAACCTTGTGCTTCCTAGGCAGGCGCTGGAACCACTGAGCTAAATCTCCAGCCCAAAAGATGATTTTCTAAAAAAAATAAAAATTTGTAGCCTGGTAATATATGTTTGTAATTCCAGCCATTCAGAAGGTTGAGGAAGAAAGATCATAACTTCCGGACCAGCCTGGGCAATTTAGTAAGATTCTGTCTCAAAAAACCAAGCCAGCAAGTAAGAAAGCAAGAAAGGAAGGAGTGAGGCATAGAGAGATTAAATTATTTGTAACTAGAGCCAGGTCTGGTTACACACACCTGTAATCCCAGCACTCCGGGGACAGAAGCAGGAGGACTGCCCAGAGTTCAAGGCCAGCCTGAGCTGCATAGTGAGTTCAGGGCCAGCTGGAACTACAAAAGGAGATCCTGTCTCAAATAAACAAATAATTTGTAACTTTCCTAGGATGAAAATAGATACTTAAACTGTCTAGACAATATCACATAGGAGATTGAAAAACCCCAAATCATAATGTGCACACTGTGTTTACAGAAATTTTTATTCAAACATGGAAGTCAAAACATAGAAGCAATCAAGATTCCCTTTGGTAGTGAATGGCCAAGCTATGGGACATCAGACAATGAAATATGATACATGCTAAGAATGGAGCTTTAAAGACACAAAAAGTAATACAGAAACCTTAAGTGAATATTACTGAATAAAAGACACTAATCTGAAAGGGTTACAACCTGCAGGATTCTAACCACTGTCCTTGGGGTTGGTGGGGGAATAGACATGGAAGAGGAGGAAGAAGATGGGAATGGATTTTACAAGCAACCTAAAACTGCTCTAAGAAAATTGTCTATTAAAATTAAAAGGAATTCATTATTGTCCTACAGATGCCATTTATTTTATCTCCAATCAGGTTGATTTAAATTTCTCATTATTAGAGTTGGCCAGGGACAGGTTCCTGAATCAACTCAAATTGTGCAACTTAAGTAAGTCCCTCCAAACTCTGCAGCATTTCCTTTTGCATGTTACTCAACCTCCTGTGGACCTTTCCCTTCTTTTTCTTTTTTTTGAGACAGGGTCTCGCTTTGTAGTTCAGGCTGGCTCTGAGCTCACTATGTAGCCCAGGCAAGCCTCAAACTCAGCAATCTGCCTGTCTCTGCCTCCCAAGTGCTGGGATGACAGGAGTGAGCCACCACGCCCAGCTCCCTTCTTTTTTTTTTTTAGACAGGGTCTTGCTTTGTAGTTCAGGCTGGCTCTGAGCTCACTGTGTAGTCCAGGCAAACCTTGAACTCAGCAATCCTCCTGCCTCTGCCTCCCAAGTGCTGGGATTACAAACCTGAGCCACTGCGCCTGGCAACCTTTCCCTTTTTTTTTTTTTTTAGACAGGGCCTTGCTTTGTAGTTCAGGCTGCCCCTGAGCTCAGCAATCCTCCTGTCTCTGCCTCCCCAGTGCTGGGATTACAGGCGTGAGCCACCATGCCCGGCACTGTGCTATGTGGTACTGATTGCCGGTGGGCGTGAGTCACCACACCCAGTACTGTTGTATGTGGTAAAAGGGATTGAACCAGGGACCTTGCACTTGCTAGGCAGGCGCCAGAACCACTGAGCTAAATCCCCGGCCTTTTTCATTATTTTAAAGATCAAATACAGCGGACCTTTGAGTTACAACCAGCCTGACATACGAACAACGTAGGTTATGACTGGAATTTTAGTTTTAATGTACAACTCGAATGCCGGCCACTTGTGCTTCCCAGTAATCTCAGACACAGATTTAACCCTTAAAGAGTTCTGGAACAAACACTATGACATCCTTTCCTGTGTGGAGTTAATGGAGAAATCCTGGGCCAATGTCTCTAAGGATGCTCAGAACTGCTTCTATATAAGAGAGAGACTGAAGGCTGCACAGAGGAGTCTGATGCTTCAGCTGACCAACGTGAGTTACAGCCAGCCCTCAGGAATGAATTGAGTCCAAAAGTGAAGTGTCCACTGTGTACTGTAATCTAGTTCACAGTATAATACCAATGTTAGTCTACTGACGTTGATATTTTATGACCGTTAGTTACATAAGATGTTCCCATTAGAGGAAGCCGAGTGAAACATTCAAGAGACTCCAGGTACTATTTTGCAACTTCTCATGAGCATATAGTTATTTCAAAACCAAAAGTTTTTTTTTAATTTTTAAATCAGTGATAGTTTACTCAAATTCTGAAAAAAAATGTAGATTGTATATTTTCTGCCAGTGAATGAGAAATGGCTTGGTACAAAGATTAAAAACTCCATGATGGTTTGCATGTGTTGACAAGACCACTCCCTCTTCCAAGTGACACATAATGTATACACAGAATTTGCACAAATCCTGCACCCAGAAAGAAACAAAATCAAATTCCAAGTATGTCTTAGGGTTTTTCGATGGGGGATTTTTCTATTGTTTCCAGCTTTATGTAGATCTTTGAGAGAATATCAGTGGGTTTATAGTCTTTGTCACCAATGGACAGGCTTAAAATAGAAAGAGATTTGGGTTCAGGAGATGTCTCTCAGAGCTTCATGCTGAACCTCTTTCCTTTGGGTGGAAGTGGCTTGGTAGATAGCTCCCCATTGTGAGGTGTGCATTAGAAGGGTGGGTTCTTAATACGGCTACATCAGGGGGAGAGGGCTTGGACAGTGATTAGGATTTGATAAGGTTAGCAGAGTGGAGCCCTCAAGATTGAATCCTTATGGCTTTGCAAGAACAGGAAGAGAAATTAAAAGTGGTGTTTATATGCATACACCCTGTCTGTTATGTGATGCTGGGTTGGGACTCTATCAGCAAGAGGGCCATCACCAAATGTAACCGCTTGACCATGGACTAGACCCATGAGCCAAACATTTTTTCTAATAAAGTAACTCTGCTTCTGGTGTTTTATTACAGTAACAGACAGTTTGGTTTGTGACTTAGTCTCCCTAAGCTTTTCTACATCTGTACACACTGCAAAAATCCATTTTCTAAATAGTAAAATCTTAAGATCAGACCTTGACCCATAGTGGCTTTATGCAGATATGGCTGGCCAGCCCATTGTGACTTGGCTAGAGGCCTAGCCAGTTCTTTGACACTTAATCCTGCTTTTCCATGGAAGTATGCCCTAGAGCACAAGTGGTGTTTCTTGCCAAAGAAGTTCCGCTTTTTTGTTTTTTGTTTTGTTTTGTTTTGTTTTTGGAGACAGGGTCTCACTTTGTAGTTTAAGCTGCCCCTGAGCTCACTATGTAGCCAGGCAAGCCTCTTGAACTCACAGCAATCCTCCTGCCTCTACCTTCCCAGTGCTAGAATTACAGGCGTGAGCCACCACACCAGGCCCAAAAAAGGTTTCTTTTTTTTTTTTTTTTTTTTTGAGACAGGATCTTGCTTTGTAATTCAGGCTGGCCCTGAGCTCACTATGTAGCCCAGGCAATCCTTGAACTCAGCAATCCTCCTGCCTCTGCCTCCTGAGTGCTGGGATTACAGGTGTGAGTCACCATGCCCAGCACTGTGGTATGTGGTACTGATTGCTGGTGGGCGTGAGTCACCAGGCCCAGCATTGTTGTATGTGGTTAGGGGGGATCGAACTCAGGACCTTGCGCTTGCAAGGCAGGCGCTGGAACCACTGAGCTAAATCTCCGGCCCCCAAAGAGGTTTCTTAATGGCCATGTTTTGTAGACATAAACACAGAGAGACTGAAAAAAATGTCTAGAAATATAGTAACTGGTGGAAACTGACAAGACAGCTGAAAACCTATTCTGACTAATCCTTAGAGCATCCCACATGTCTCCTAAGACTCTTCTCCTAAATCCTGGATGGAAAAGAAGAAGCAGGAGAAAACCCAGCAGTGCCATAAGAGAAGCACTACATGAACTTCACAAAACAGAACATTTTCTAAAAATCGATAGAAGCTGGGTGTGGTGGTCCACACCTGTAATTCTAACCCTTGGGAGTCTGATCACTATAAATTTGAGGCCAGCCTTGGCTAGACAGTGAATTCAAATTTAGCCTGAACTACATAATGAGACCTTGTCTAAATAAACAGTAGATACTGTACATTGTACATGGATCTATGTTGCTGGTGCCTGCATCATCGTTTCTGGTAGTTTATGCTGTTTCCTCATTGTAAGACAAACTATCTCTCAGCCATTGGTCATGGTGGAAAAAGAGAATAAATAGAAGCTAAAGACAGTGTGTGAACAACCAGATTCAAGAGCCCTCCCAAGGAAGCCTCAGTTCGAACATCTGCTGTGTGATTAGTGCTCCTGGATAGAATTACATTCATCCTTACAGAATTTCTCCCTTTCAATTTCACTCTAGTACTAGATGCAAAATAAGCCTGTGCCCTCTTCCAATAGCAGATTCTTACCTTTGAGCACTTGTAAGCAGCATCATGTTCCCACTAACACGTGCATCCTTCAGGATAAAGAGCACTCTGACTTTAAAGCAAGAGAAAGACCATTTTCTCACAGCACATAGTGAAGCAACCAGAGTGCATTTGCCTGATGATGTTAAGAGTTGGGTTCCAAGGAAAGATTGGTGTTGAGTGACACTGTTTGAGCTATGAGAAATACCAAAAAAAAAAAAAAAAAAAGCCAAGAGCTCCAAAGCACTGCTACAAGAGGCAACTTTAGGAAAACTATATCATCTAGATTTAGCTACTCCACCATGATTTGAGCTTGTTTCACCTCCAAAGGCAAAGAGTAAGAATGAGAGGCAAGGAAGAGACTACAGTGTGGGGATGGGGACGTGGGCTGTGAGTCTGGAGCCCAGAGCCTGGTCTTGACCCTGCCTGTACCTAGTTTGGATGCCAGATCCCTTATCTGCTGATGAGTGGTCCCAGGTGGAATGTGTCTCTTCCACTTCTCAAATGATAAAGATCAGTGATTTCCATTGTTCTCAATGAAACACAGATACAAATTTGATAGTAATTACTAAATTATCTATAATTGAAAAACAGGGATAACTGTTCATCATTGAATCACTGGAGTCTACCACAGAGAAAATGTCCCACACATGCTTATTTGCTGAATGAATATTTATACTTGCAATTATGTCACTAATCCATGAAAAACCCCAAGTACTGACACACATTACGGAATGAAAGCAGCTTCTGTAAGTCCTCCAGAAACCAAAAGGCTGTGAGGAAGAGAGTCAACCACTGACTGTGGCCATCACATGTACAACTTGGACACTAGCAGCTCTTCTACCTCAAGAGATTGTTATGAGGATCGACTTCAATGTGAGTAAAAAAGCTTTAGGTAGAGTACTCAACCAGTGCTTAAAGATATAAAGAAAAGCACTTGCAAACTGTCAAGGCCCACATCAAATGGTAGTGCTTCTGATGTCTGGATAGGTTTCCTCTACCATGGGCTAATCAGCAATCCAGTTTTCTCAGCTCAGCAGATCACTAACATCCTCCCACACACACAGAGACAGACATGTGCGTGTGTGCACACGAGGATGAGGGGAAGAGTCAGTGTCAACCAAAGTTACTACCCTAGGACCAGGGAGAACAGAAACCAGAACCAGACCCCCTTCTGCTGAGTACAAGAATGTGCACCCCAGTGACGCACAGAGGGAACCACGTTGAGAAAGCAGGGGACAGGCGTGGTGTCACAAGGCTGGCCTGTGCACTGTGCAGACATGTGCAGTGGAGCAACTCTGGCTGAGGAACCACAGCTGACACCCTTTCCCTGCTCTGTTCCCCCTCGTGCCTCTGCCTTTCCCCCCAGTGGAAAACACCCTAAAAATAGAGCAAGACAAGCTAAAGAAAAAAAATACATTTTGGAAAGCAATGCTGACTAGATGTTGGAAAACTTACCCTAGCTATGTTTAGTACTGAAACTACAGAAGGAATCATCTGTAATCATCAGTGGTATGAAGAATCCCATTCAGTTCAGTGCATCACCTTTAAGGGAAATGTCGTCAAACTCATATCTCCAAAGAAAGGCAATCAGGGTGCTCAAGCTATCCAGAAACCATCCTTGTGAGTAACAGCTAAAGAACTAGACATGAGATAAAGAACAAGGCTATGAGATACTGATAGCTACTTACAAATACATAGGCATTGGCTTGCATTGTGTTGCTCCCATGAACAGAAACCAGGCACTGATTCAAATGTATAAGAGAATGGTATGTGAGTGCTTTCCACTTCTGTACCAAAACACCTGAGATTATCAACTTAAAAAGAGGTTTATTCTGGCTTGGATTTCAAAGGTTTCAGTCCACCTGCCAAGACAGTACATCACAGTGTATGTATGTTTTGCACAGGCTGCTTATCACACAGCAACCAGGAAACTGGGAAGAGGAAGAAAGATGAGAAGAAAAGAAAAAAAGGAGATAGGAAGGAAGGGAGGAGGGAGAAAAGGGAAGAGAAAAGCTCAATGCCTTAACTTCTTTCCCCACCACTTTCCAAAGGTTCTGCCACCACTCAGTAGTGTCACAGGCAGAGGAGCAAGCTGTCCACATGTGGGCTCTTAGGAGACACTCCAGATCCAAACAACAGCAGATGCCGTCCTTGTGAAGTGGCAGCAATGACAGGAGAGGAGTGTCTCCCTGTTATGATCTAAGCAGCAGCCAGAGGCTGGTTCGTTACTTTCTAGATGGGCCCAGAATAGCTAGGATCAAACTAGCCAACCTCAGACTAGCCATGGGGGGGGGGGGGGCTATGATTGCATGGGGGTGGAGCACCTATCCCACCAGGCCTCTCACCAACTCTGACTGAATAAAACACTTCAAATTGAAACAGATCTCAGAGGTTGTTGTCCTTTTTAAAGTCCTTGAGCCTAGAACTACAGTCTTTAGTAAATCTGGCCATCAAAGGACTGATCTGACTCTTAGTCATACACTTCACCAAGTCGGTGAAGGGACTGGGGGTCAGGGGTACAAAACTCCCTGACAAGTCACTTGGATTGCAATAACTCTTGAGCCATCTCTGCTGGCAGAGAATCATAAAGTATGAAATGGGGCTCACACTCCAACTAGAAATAGTTCTGTTTCCATTTCTAATTTTTTAACCTATAAATATAGTTTTTACAAATATATCTTTATATATCTTTTCCTGAAGCCATTTTCCTGTGACCACCTTTGGTCATTGTGATAATATTTATATATATATATATTTTTTTTTTTTTATGTGTGTGTGTGTGTTGGTACCTGTAACATCAAATCTAGGAGCTTCTGCCAGTGAACTATATCCCCAGCCATTTTTTAAATCTTTTTCTTTTGACACAAGTTCTCATCAAATTGTTCAGGCAGGACTAGAAATTGTGATCCTCCTACCTCAGTTTCCTCATATGCTGGGATTATAGGCATGCACCACTATACCTGGCTTGATGTAGTCTTGATGGAGAATATGGTTGGTCTGAAAGATATCTAGAGGATTAGTGAGGAGCACTCGTGTGTCTGGGCGGATCAGGGGAATGTAACCTTGGGAACTATGCTGTATGTGATCTCTGACCCCTGTCATTTCTGGTGCTCTTCCCCTGCACTGTGTTTGGAGAGCATGAGCTGAGTAGCTCTCCTCTACCACCTCCTTCTGCCATGATGTTTATGGCTGGAGCCAGCCAACCATAGACTAAAATCTCTGAAACCTTGAACCAAAATAAACCTCTCTTCCTATAAGTTGTATACATCATGCATTTTGTCCAGTAATGGAAAGATAACTACACAGCCATGGAGAGCTTGACACTGACTTAATCTTAGTTATTTAGTACTTCATGTATACCCTAATTTATCATTAATTAAAGATAGGAAGTAAATCCTGGGAATGGTGGCAAGTACTTATACTAGCACTTAGGAGGCTGAATTACATAGTAAGACTCTGTTTTAAAAACAAACAAACAGTGGGAATATGATGAGGGGAAGGAATAAATATGATACAGAAAGAAAATAAAAGAGCATGTATAAGGGGGGAGGAGGGGGGAGTGGGTAGGGATATGGGTAAAAATGAGAATTAACTTGTGGCATATACTGGTACAAATTTCCCAATGTTATATGTGATTTTGAGATGTATATAAATTGTACCAATAAAGAATTCAATTT
>PVIC010022048.1:0-27947 GCA_004025085.1 Thryonomys swinderianus
TTTTTTTTTCCTCTTTTGGAGAATCCTTTGATTTCTTTACCTTCCTCATCTGTATTTCCTTTCTCAATCAGTTTAAATTCTCTGGTAAGTCATTTCAGTACTGTATTAATCAGGATTCTCCAGAGAAAACAAACTAATGTGTCTCTTGTATGGGATATATACGTTCATTACATAGATCATAAAGAATTTGCCTGAAAAGGCCAAAAAGTTCCCGGATCTGCCATTGGTAAGCGGGAGAGCCAAGGGAGCCGACGGTATGAATTTCAGTCTGGCAGCTGGCAGACTCCAGACTCAGAGCAGTCAACATTTCGAGTTTAAGTTCAAGGCAAGAGAGAACGTCTCAGCCTGAAGCCATCAAGTAGGAGGAGCATTTTGACCTTGGGAGAGTTGGGTTTTGCGGTCCTACTCAAGCCTTCAGCTGTTTTGATGGAGTCCGCATACTTTAGAGAGGAACACGTGCTTCAAAACCTACCAATCTGTGATCCAGAAACCCCCTCACAGATGAGTCCAGAGCAATGTTTGATCAAGTGTCTGGGCATCCTGTTGCCCAGTCAAAATTGACACACGCGACTCATCACCACTGTATCCTTGGGTGCTTCGCGCCACTGCTTCAGTCTCGTAACATAGAGAAACTCTAAAATGGATCAAGCCGATGCCCTTCTCTTTTCACTTCTTTTCTTCTTTCATTCCCTTAACTTTTGGTATTTATCAGTGTTCAATTCTCTGCCGTTCTTTCACTTTTATTTGACAAAATTCTCCCTGGGTATTTGAGCCCAATCCTATGATCATAATTATGACCAGTCAGCAAATGACTGGCATCTTGCCGCCACCCAAACCACTTGTGTATCCTACTGTTGGATGCATATCTCTAAAGCTTAAGCATCAGCCCCATCTTAACAAACTTGCTTCTCTTGTGTTACTGCCCTTTGCAAATCCACTCATTTGGCTCATATTTACTTAGTGCCTGCTATGTGCAAGCCAGTGAATTAAGCTCTAGGTACCTTCTATCTGGCTGGCCAAGCATAAAACCCTCAAGTCAGGTTTGACTCCTCTCTGATTTCCCATCTTTTAGACCCACAGAATCTTGCCAAATCTATCTCTGTGGAATTTTTTAAATGTCTCCTTGTCTATCCATTCCAACTGCTTCCTGGATCCTGTAGTTTGAATCTGAAGTGTTCTCCAGAGGTCCGTGTGGTACTACTGGGAGGTGATGGGATTTTTAAGAGGTGAGGCATATGGGGAGATCTTTTTTTGAGATGGGGTCTCGCTTTGTAGTTCAGGCTGGCCCTGAACTCACTCTGTAGCCCAGGCAAGCCTCAAACTCAGCAATCCTCCTGTCTCTGTCTCCCGAGTGCTGGGATGACAGGCGTGAGCCACCACACCTGGCAATATGGGGAGATCTTTAAGTGACTAAACCTTTGCCCTTGAAGGGAACTGTGGAACTCTAATCTCTTCCTTTGCTTTTCTGCCACTTCCCAGCCATGACATGACTGGTTTTGCATGGTCATGCATTTCCTCTATGATGTGCAACTTAAAGCAATGTGGTCATCTAATCACAGACTGCGGTCTCCAAACTGTAAGCCAAAATAAACCATTTTCTTTGTAGACTGACTATCTCAAATATTTATTATAGTAAGGAAAAGCTGATTTACACTGAATTACTACTTCCACTCCCAAATCTACCCTCCTACTTTCAGCTCTATTCCCTATAATCCCTCATGTCTATTACAATAGGTTATTCTCACCACAGTACTACCTCAAACTCTTTGGTAGACTGAAATTGGTAGATTGAGAGCTGGTCTGTGCTTGGAGGCTCCCCATGGGCCTGCAAAGAAACCTGCTTTTCTGTGATTTGACCTCAGCTTGTTTCTAGGGGCTCGTTTCTCATGTTTTGTTTCTGTCCCTGTCTACGATAGAGACAAGATGAAGAATTTATAGGCCCAAGCTTGCCCAGTTGTCCCTTCTGCCTAGATTTTCCTACCTTCCCTTCCTTGCCTGGTGAAGTTTTCCTAACTTGAGCATTGCCTTTCAGGTCTTTTTTCTTCAGAAGCTCCTAACCAACACCACCCAAGTGTTCCAACCTAGCATCCTGTCCTGCTTTGTCTTGGAAGCCATTACAGTGTCATTCGTAGCTGCTTTCTTCACTGCTGGTCCACCTTCACAGTGAAGCTCTTTCTGGGGAGAGACTGCGTGCTGGTCATCATTTGTATTTCTAGCCCTTCATACAGTAACTAGTATATAGTAGGTATTAGATATGCATGCATTAAGTGAAAGGAAAAGGAATTGAGATAAGCAATGTGTTAAATGGTCCAGAGCCTAGTCAGGACAAGGGCATCTAAGGATAAGGTGGGGCTCCAAAGATATAGAATGAGGATGAAGATTATAAGCACAAATGCTGCTATTTGTTTGGCAACCCCAGCGGGAACGGAAGTAGTACTGAACTCTGGGTCAGAGAAGTTGGATTCAATCTATGTTTCAGCTATTTTTTGATTATTAATGCCTGCCTCATATCAATTCCTTTAACCTTTCCAAGCCCTTGATTTTCTCATTTGTTAAATGGGGACATGAATGTCAAGCTCATAATGCTGTCAGAATTAGAGGAGGTGAGAGTTGTGGGAAATGCCATGGATTTTTCCAAGTGTGACAAAGGTGTCTTCAGCATCTGTTAACAACTTGGGTGAGTGGCTTGGTTTAATCACACACAGAAAGGAGCCAGTCATACCAGGCTGGCTGTTTCTGGGGATTGTCTCAGTAGGACAGACAGGGCCAGGTTTGAAGCTTGTAGGAGTCCCCAGCAGGGAGAAGTTGAGCCTGAACTCTGCCTCTGCTGAGACTCAGGCCTTCTGCCTAGAAAATAGCCCTGAAGGTGTGTACTGAAGAAGAAGGTACAGTCTGGGTGTCTCCCAAGGAAGCAAAGCAGCTAGACTCACCCACCTGACCCTGGAAAGCTCCTGATCCCTTTCCCTTTCTCTGCCTTTTCCTGGATCTGCACCTGTCCTACCCTCATCCTGTTCCTAGGGCCTCAGGAAGCCCACTGGAGCTAAAGAGGTACCAGAGTGTGGGTTTCAAAGTCATTGAACAGGCAGGAAGTGTGTGAGCAAGATAGGAGATGTGGGTTCTTTTCCACCTATCCTCCTGGAGGCCTGGACAGTTGCTTCTGGGCCTTTCCTGTGCCTCAAGAACAGAATTTCAAGCTCAGCACACCTGTTGTGCAGGCCTGTAGGATCAAATAACTTAAAATACTCTGTGGCTCATGAATGCTATGTAAAGATTAGGAATGAGCAGAGATCAGGCTTCATCAAGGCCTCTCTGGGACCTGTGTGTTAGTTCAAAGATGAGTCCTGGTCAGACCTATTTTATTCTATCCCTAAACCAAGATATGTCACAGGGATTTCAAGAGGGTGGGTTCCAAAATAGAGAGTTTTCTCCTTGTGTATCTTCCAGTATTGAGATTTCTAGGGTGTGTGTAAAGATCCTTGCTCGCTTTCAGAGAACTTAGGAGGAGGGAGGGCAGGGGAGAGGTTGGCAGAGATCAGGAGAGGCCAGGATGGTAGAGGAGGAGGACTCTGAAGAGCTGGGCAGGCTGATGCCAGCACTCAGCAGTGCCAGAGATTTAAACTGGTTGCTTATAGTTGAGTGTTTAAAGCAGTTTACTTGTGTGCCAACTGTTCTTGGATGATTTTCCCTAAATGTTTTATGTTTTGTACTTGTGCCCAGAGGCAATTTTATGTGGTGGGGGCCCTTCTGTCAATCTGTCACTGTGAATGATTAAAGGAAGGAAGGAGGAAAGGGAGGCACTCGTGTGCTCCCAGGGGTTCTGGGGGCTCTGTGTGCACAGTCGGTCGGGCAGACCATCTGTTGGTCCATCCACCTGCTGGACTGAGAGGGCCATAAGTTCCTTGAATGTGGCTGAATGAGGGGCCCAAGAAATAACCATTGCTGTCTTTGCCCTCAGGGTACTTAAGATCAATTCTCTTTCTCTTTTAATCTCTCTCTGTCTCTTTTGTGCAGACACACACACACACACACACACACACACACACACACACACACAGAGGAAGCTTGAGAACCAGCTAACTTGGCCAGTGGATTGTTCCCTACAGGGCATGATTTAAGACCCTCTGGGAGAATTCTCCATCACAAAAACTCTCCTCTACCTTACTACCTGGATTTCTTTGTCCTGTGAAGAGTAATTCTGGCCATTTTCAAATCTTTACTGCTAAGGCAGGTACTAAGAGAGCAAGCTACCTAATCTGGGACAAGGGCATGCTGCCAGCTGGATCCCTCTCCATGTTTCTGACTGTGCTGCTTAGGCACAGAATGCTGGCCACTCTGGCTCCAGAGCCTGGTTGCTTTTGGCTTCTGAACCAAATGGAAGAGTACCACGGTCAAAGGCCAGAACATGAGCTCTGGGTGGCCTGGGCTCTGACCTGGCATGTTTAGTGTCTAGGACTGTGCCTAGCACAATATTGTCAGGAAGTAAATATCCGTTAAATGGATGATTGAATGAAGACCTATCAGGGCTCCAGATAGGTCATACTGGGGAAATCCCACAAATTATATACCAGACTCATAAAATGCAGCTGCCCAGACCATAAATGGCTTTGAGTTATGGAAAGAGGCCAGTTTGGGGTCAGAGAGATCCAGACTAGACTCTCAGCTTGCTTGACCCTGACGTTTGCAACTTCAGTTTCTTGGTCTTTGAAATGGAAATGAGTAAGGACATCTTTCTTGTGGAGTTGCGGTGCGGATCAAATATGTAAGAATGTGCGGGGCTGGAAAGCAGGAAAGTCTCCTTTAGTAAACTCTTGCTTCGGGCTGGGTAGGCAGGGAATCCCTGAGGTACATGTCATGCCCCTGCTGGCCTGGGAGCCAAATAAGCCCTGAGGTCTTTGTCCTGCAATTGTTGATGAGGCACAGAGTAGAAGGCAACTCTTTTTTTTTTTGCTTTTGAGACAGGGTCTTGCTTTGTAGTTCAGGCTGGCCCTGAGCTCACTATGGTGCCCAGGCAAGCCGCCGCGAACTCAGCAATCCTCCTGTCTCTGCCTCCCAAGTGCTGGGATGACAGGCGTGAGCCACCACATCCGGCATTGTGGTATGCGGTGTTGATTGTTGGTGGGCCTGTCTCCACGCCCAGCATTATGTGGGGTTACCGGGGATCGAACTCAGGACCTTGCGCTTGCGAGGCAGGCGCCAGAACCACTGAGCTAACCCTCTGGCCCTAGAAGGCAACTCTTTAACTCCGACTGTTATCGGTCACTTCTGCCTGACTGGCTGTGACTTGGCAAGAGTCCCCTTGCCTTTCTGACCAATGAATAAAGTGATGAACACAAAGAGGGATTATTTTAGTCAGGGGATGATGCCAAGGACACCTAAGAAGGATGCCACAAACCGGAGAAAGTGGATTGCTCATGATCTGGTTCATCCTGGATACTCTTGCTTGGGAACCAGAAAATCAAAACATACTAACATTCCACCAAGGGCTTCACAAACCCATATTATTTCATCTAATTTTCACAAAAGCTCTGAAAAATATTCATACATGATATTATTTTCTCACTCTGAAGATGGTAAACTACAGACCAGAGGGTGGAAGTAGGCAGGTCTGCAAGCTTAGGTACCCATCCCCGGGAGCTGCATTTCTTGGTTGATGGGACTGTTAATGTGTAAAGAAGCCGAGGGTCATTTAGGAGCTCTGGGTACTAAGAAGCTAGTCTTTGCTACTCTGTTTGAAAAGCTGTAAGCATTAAGGGTTTGGATTTTACTTCCAACTCTTCCAGCCACAATGGAGACAGCGAAAGGCTGTGGAGCAGGGTCTGGATCCTGGGTGGTGAGGGGAGTCTGGAGCCAGATGGTGAGAATCCTGTCACCTGTTCCCAGGTACCGGCTGGTCTCGGGCCATGTTGTCTGCCAGTGAGATGGCAGGAGGTCATCTCTGTACTGTGTTTGTGTCAGAGTCTGGAGTAGTCTGCTGCTTCTGGCTAGGGGGCTCTGGGTCTTCATTAGCCACTTGGTGGACAGAGTTTGCATCACGGATTAAAACTGGGACAGAAAGGGTGAGAGCCTAGGTAGGGCTCTTCCAGAGCCCAAATGTTTGGACACTGCTTTATAAGTGAACACTCGTGTGTGGGTCATGTCAGAGAAGTACAGAAAAGCAGTGTCTGTGGCACTGATGTGAGTAACGGCCTGGACAAGACTGGCTACACAATTTGTGGGATTTCCCCAGTATGAAAATTAAAGGGCAGAGTTCTTGATTAAAAAAACAACAACAACAAAAAACTATGAAGACTTTCAACACAGGGTCAACAGAGATTTAACCAAAGTTCAGGGCCCTCTGGTTGCAGAGCTCTGGCTGAACACCACAGGCCACCCGCCCACTCAGCCAGCACTGGTGCTGAGACAGAGGCCATAAGAGCCGAGGAGGGGCCTTCCTGCTGTCCTGCAGGCTTGGATTTGCCTGCAAGTCCTCAGGTTGCAGGTAAGGCTAAAATGGCTTCCTGAAAGGGTCAGGGCAGGAGTGGAGCAGAGGCGATGGGCGTCTCTGCACTGAACAGATGCAGAGGGATGTCCGCTCACTGCCTAACAGTCCTATTCCCTCTCCCTCCCAAAGCCAGCACAAGGTAATAGTTTTCGACACACTGCATTGAAATATAATAAAATATTTGCATGGCGTTATTAGATAAATAAGAGTTGAGTTGAAGCAGTGCTTATTGGGAAATGTGATATGAAAACTCATTTAATATGAAAGAACGCGGAAGCTTAAATTTATGGTAATGGATTGATTGCAGATAGTATCTAATAACTCCATACAAATACATTTCAATCACAATATCTGTCGGGTTGCTCCCTTGCTCCATAGGCACAGGGGGCGTCTGTATGCCTCGCTTCTCTTCTGGGCCAGATTAGAATTAATTAATTGTTAATATTGCAACATTATTTTTGTAATTAAGAAGCCCCACAATTTTCAGTGGCAGTGAGAATGAGAAGTATTTTTTATTGTCTCAGATGAGGTAGGGAAGGAAAAAAAAAAAACAGAAAGAGGGTCTGTTCTGTTTTGAGGTTTTCTGCCTGCTGTGCAGAGTGTGGACCCGGGAATACAGGCAGACTCGCAGGGCTAGCCCAAGGGCAGAGCTTCCCGCACCTGCACAGAAGGTCAAGGGCGGCTCCTCTCAGATTTGCTGATCCCAGGAGGCTGGCTCGGGAGCTGACTGGGTGAGGGGGTCGGCGCAAAACTGTGACCATGATGGGTAGGAAAGGCAGGGACCAAAGGTGGGTCATGCTTGATGAGTCAGTGACACACCCTTTCCTCCCTTGATATAAACTGTGAGATCCATTTGTCCTTGGCCACAATGAACTCGGTGAGGCGATTGCTGTCGCTTCTGGGCGTCTGCAGAGGGGGCGGGAGGACGAGGAGAAGGAGGAGGAGAGGCGCCTGTCTAAGGCCCATATGCCAGGCTGTCTCCCAGTACACGACCCTGCAAGTTTGCTTGTCTTTCTGCCTTTTCTCTTCCTGGGGAGAAATGGAAATAATTTCCTTTGAAACGTGACATTTCCTAATCCGGCGCCTGGCCTGGCTGACAGCAGGATTAGTGTGCTCGGGCTGCCAAGCCTGGCTGGCCATATGCAGGCACCTCCCGTGGGGCCTCAGTAGCCAATGCCAGCACCATCCCCAGCTCTCTCGGGCCCCAGCCTGGTCCCGGCTGCCCCTCCTTCTGCACACCAGGGGTGGGTGCACTAGAAGCCAGCTCCGGGGGCCTTTCCTGGCCAGGAACTAGGGCTCAGGCAGGGTGGGTTTGGTATCCACCAGAAACTGTTACTGTGGCTACTGAAATGAAGGTGGGGAAGCCAAGCTTCTAGGGGTGGGTTCAAATCCTGTCTCTGCAGCCCCCTACCGTGTGACCTGAGGCTGTTCATGTTGCCTGTTTGTGTTTTTGTCTTCACATCTTCTAAAAGAGAATGTTGCTTTAGGTTTTTATATTTTTCGCCCTTTTGTTTCCCTCAGTGTCTGGTTCTACAGCTGGTCAAGGAGCTTTTGTTAATAAAGACAAACCTAATAAAAAGTATCAAAGGCTGTTCCCCAGAGAAGCATTCTTGTGGCTCTGCTTCCCATTCTCTGTTCCTGTCCTTTAAGGGTACTTTGCCCATGAGGTCGGTCCACCGATGTGCTGGACACACATCACAGATATCTCCCACACACCAGCCTGTGAGACTATACCAGCCTCAAATCAGAGCGGGTGGACAGTTTTCCTCCGTGTAGAGGAAGAAGCCGCAGATCACAGAAGTTTAGTGACGTGATCAGATTTTTATCTCAAGCCAAGCTGAACCCAGAATGGCTTAACTTCAAACCCCTGCTCTTTCCAGGATTCCTGTCTGATGTTGACAGTGAACCAGATCTCCCATTCCCCGCACCCTCCACCAAGTCTATTAATTCTGGGAGTTGGGCCATCAGCTCCAGCCTACCCTGAGGAGGTGTCATTTTTAATTTTGCAGTGGAGATTGGGGTGATTCCTGAGCACCCCCCCCCCCCGCCGTGCTTCTCAGGCACTGTGACCCCCAAGGCTAGAAGCTCTGGAGATGTTCCCGGGTACAAGGTGCCCTGTCCTCAGGCTCCTCCCACAGGTCAATATGTGAGCTGAAATTTCAGATGGGACAACTGTTTTGAGTCACCCACACAAGGAGCTCTAAATCGGGTTCCTGGGTGGCACCTTCCCAAATGTGTTGGTGGAGATCTTGTTCCAGGCCTTTGAGACCAAAAGCGGAGGAAGCCCAGGCTTTGAGGGGTGTGTGCGCTGTGCTGCTCCGGCCTCAGTTTCCGTATCACCGGTTAGAAGCTTGGCTAGGGTCTGACACGCTAAGGTCTTTCCAAGATGTTTTGAGCCAACAGAGGAAGAAGGGAGAGATGACGCGCCCATCCTCCTCCTCACTCCTCCATCTCCTCTGCGCGGCAGTGTGGTCAGTGGGTTTGCCAGATTGAGGAGCATTTTATTTAGGGGAGTGGGTGTTGGGGAAGGCAGAGAGGGCAGTTGGAGGGTAATTGTTACTGAAATGGCAGGAAGAAAGAGGTTTCCCGTCAGCTCTCGCTTCCTCACCTCTATCTAGAACAGCCTAGAGCCAGGCTCCTCCCTCCGGTTCCGGATTACAGAGGGGAACGGGACCGCTTTGGCGGAACCCAGGATCCGTCAGCGGCCAGCGAATGCCCTTCTGGGAAACTGTACGTATCGAAGGCAGAGTAGCAACGCTGAGCTGAAACTGCAGCCCAATTCGCAGGGGGCCTGGGCCCTCCGCACAGCCCTTCTAACTCGGCTCTGGCTTCCGCTCGTCCTTCTCCGCGCCCTGCCTCTTTCTCGGTGTCTCTGCCCCTCCCGTTCCCCTCTCATTTTCTCTCCCTCCTATCGATCTCCCCGACCTCTGCATTAGCATTCACAACCTCAGGCACCAGCCACTTAGGCCAGAAAGACAGCTCCTTGGAAACACAATTGAAATATTTTTATAAATGACCAGCGGAGTTTGAGTGACATGCCCTTCTTAGGCTAAATAAAATTAAACTTAAACCTTCTAAAAAATACATGAGCCAAACATCCTCTGCACATTTCATTATGCAAATGCGGCTGTCCGGCGCTGCACAAATTAGCCCTCCTTTTGAAATTCGCCGCTGCTTCTTCCTTCCCTCTGCGTTTCTTTTCTCTACCCCCCCCCCCGCCCCCGCCTCCTTGGGCTGTGAGCGAAAGGCTTTATGGTTTTAGGCCGGCAGCTGGAGAATGGGGGAGAGGCGGGAGGCTGGAGGGTGGAAAGACCAGCGAACTTCTGGTTTCCTCTTTGTCCCGTTCTTCCCTCTCTTTTGGGGAACGCAGGGAGAGAACAATGAGCCCCGAAGGACGCCTCCGCCTTCAGACTCCCAGCTGCTTTGCGGGGTCTGGCCGGGAGAGGTCAGTCTGCGGTCGGGAATCTGGGCCCTGGAAAGGGGGGGGCTCTGCGATCCTTCGTCTGGGCTGGTGGCTCTCAGGGCCCTGAGGGCTGGAAGGACTGACTGACTTACACCCTCCCCGCCAAAGTCTAGGCGCTCCTTTCCCGGCCTCCAGGAAGAGGGCAGGACGAGTGGACTACAGGGACATTTTACCTGCCCGAGGCCAGGTGCCAAGCCAGGGAGCGAGGACCCTACATCCGACCCTGAACAGGCGCTGCTCTGGTGAGATGCCAACAGCACAGTTACTTACTGTCTGGTCCCCAGAAGGAGAAGTCTGGCAGGGAACGGTGCAAACTAAGTGACACGAAGGTGTGCATTTGCTTCTAGAATCTCAGCGTTTGGCTGCGTCCTACAGTTTCTGGTTTCCTTCTCAGGTACAGGGACTGAGATGGAAAAGGATATGGTGATCATGCCTGGGCCCCGGGGGCCTGATTAGAACTTGGTTCAAATCTGTCTTCATTGGTTGGGTCCGCCATAACCCAATATATTTCTCTCGGTTGTGGAGTCCAGGACAAAGGAAACAGCCTTAAGTCAGTAGGGGGCGTTTGTAAGTTTCCTGGTCTGTTTCCTACTTCATTTTTTCAACTCTGTTTTTAGTATTTATTCACGGTGTTAAATACACCCATTCCGCTACTGCTGGCTGCTGTCTCCTGCTTATGCCGAGCACTCACCTAATATTCCTCAGACACTCAGGCTGCCTGGGGTTTCTTGCCTCGTGGAGAGTTTCCAACGTGTCGTCTGGTGGGTCGTGCTGGAAGTTTGTCTGATGTGTGTGTCCAGAAAAGCCTGTTCAGTTTCACTCACACCCGCTGTCGGCTCTGGAGCTCAGCTGTGGCGGGGGACTGTCCCTGAGTTTCTGTCTCCCCTCCCCTTTCCTATACTCGGCATCCCCTGGATTTCAGATGGCACCCAGCGGAGGGGCATGAAGGCATCTCTGCCCATTCTCTGCATTTCTCATTACTGTGTGGGGCTGTGCTCCTCTTCACCTGCTTGTGTGGGGAAGGACTTGTTGGTCTCACCCCACATATTTGTTTGCCTTCTCACTTGTGCTTTGCTTGTTGAGTCGGAGGAATTCCTCACATACATCGGCTTGACACAGTCCTTCGGCCGTCGCAATACTTTGTACCATCCGATCACCTGCCTGTTAACTCTGTGAGTCCCTCTGCGAACAGAAATCCCGAATTACATTCTAGTCAAATAGATCATTTCTTTTTCTGACTTATATTTTGTGCCTTTTGGGGTCTTATTAAAGAAATCTTCTCATACCAAGGTCAAAGTGATATATATTTTTTACGTTTTTTTCCTATTAGTTTCATAGTTTTACATATCACATTTTAGAACCTCAACCTCCTGAGTTAGTTCAAGTTCTTATACAGTGCAAGGAGAAATTTGATATTTTTTAAAAATTGTGGTAAGTTGATCTTCTCTACATTACCCACCGAGCAAACTATCTTTTCCACCAGTTTTATGATTTCACCTATATTTATACCCAATCTGAACACACACACACACACACACACACACACGATTAATTAACCGGTGCAGTACTGGGGATTTAATGCAGGGTCTTAATACTGAGCTACAGCTCAGATCTTTTTTATTTTATTTTTTTTGTTTTTTGTTTTTGAGACAGGGTCTCGTTTTGTAGTTCAGGCTGGCCCTGAGCTCACTATGCTGCCCAGGCAAGCCGCCACAAACTCAGCAATCCTCCTGTCTCTGCCTCCCGAGTGCTGGGATGACAGGCGTGAGCCACCACGTTTGGCATTGTGGTATGCGGTGTTGATTGTTGGTGGGCGTGTCTCCACGCCCAGCATTATATGTGGTTACCGGGGATCGAACTCAGGACCTTGCGCTTGTGAGGCAGGTGCCAGAACCACTGAGCTAACCCTCCGGCCCAGATCTTTTTTTATTTTTTATTTTGAAGCAACATATCTGTAAATTGCTGAGTTGCCCAAGCTGAGTTCAAACTTGCAATCCTACTGTCTCAGCCTCCCAGAGTTCTGGGATTTCAGGTTAATATCACTACATCCAGGACATCTACTTTATATACATGTATGATAAAAAAATATATATAATGACTTCAAATTTTCAAAAAATTACTACAGTAAAAATTGTAAAAAGATGAGTGTTTTTATTAGGTAGACATTGTCATAAACAGTTGATCAATGAGAAGAGATCATAAAATCTAGTGAATGTTTAGATTAAAAATTTTATTCAAATAAAAAGCATATTGCCTTCATGCCTGTAATTCTAGCACTTGGGAGGCAGAGACAGGAGGATTGCTGAGTTTGAGGCTTGCCTGGGCTACGTAATGAGCTCAGGGCCAGCCTGAACTACAAAGTTAGACCCTGTCTCAAAAACAGACAAACAAACCCCAAAACATATTGGCATTCATCTTTTCCAGAATACTCAGAATACTTGGCCTTATTTTGAACACACTTAACCACCATCCTTGCCATTTCTGAAGCAATTTGTTTGTTTTTTGAGACAGGCTCTCGCTTTGTAGTTCAGGCTGGCCCTGAGCTCACTATGTAGCCCAGAAAAGCCTCAAACTCACAGCCATCCTTCTGCCTCTGCCTCCCAAGTGCTGGGATTACAGTTGTGAGCCAGCATGCCCAGCATTGTGGTATGTGGTACTGATGGCTGGTGGGCCCGAGTCATTCCATCTGGTATTTTTGTATGTGGTTACCGGGGATTGAACTTGGGACCTTGTGTTTGCAAGGCAGACGCCGGAACCACTGAGCTAAATCTCTGGCCCTGAAGCAGTTTTTGAAATCCTCTTCTGTGAGTGTCTGTAGTTGTACTGTGGTGGCTTTCTGGATATCTTAATCATTTCAAAACGCTTATCTTTCATGGTCATTTATACCTTGGGGAAGAGCCAAAAGTTGAGCTGTGGCAGATCGGATGAATAAAGTGAATGTTTTTATTGGGCAGAAATAGTCATAAACATTTGATCAATGAGAAGTGATCATAAAGCACAATGAATGTTTCTGTTTTAAAATTTATTCTAGTAAAAGACACATTGCCATTAATCCTCTTAAAAATATTCTCCGTCTTTTAGAACACATCCCATCATTCCTAGCAATGTGTCTTTTGCTATAATAAGCTTTTCTTTAAATATTTACTGTATCTTTTGCCTACCACTTGTGCATTTATTTTTCTTGGATTCTCTCATCTGTTCTAGTAGTTTGTCAGTAGCTATGCCAGTATTAAAATTTTCTTTTTTTAAAAAAAAAATAGTATTGTGGTCTTTATTACGACTGTTCACAAAGAGTCTAGTTTATTTCCTCCGTAGGAAAAAAGAAGGATTGCATTTCTCTGTCCACTTGGAGTTAGACTTGCCTCTGGGACTTGATTTGGACAATGAAATGTGAGCGCAAGTGACACCTGTCACTTCTGGGAGGAAGCTTTCAGGGCCCGTCTATAATTCACCATGTCCCTTCCCTGCAGTGACAACCTGTACTATTCCAGGTGGGTTAGAATGCTGGCACCCAGGATTCTAGAGAGAAGAAACAGAGCAGAGCCTGCAGGGCCCCACAATGGACAAGTAAAAAGAGTCAGCAATGACTGTGTTTTACCCTTGGACTTTTTGTTTCTGCAGCAAACTCTGAGCCTACCCTGACTGAGACAGTTGCCATGAATTATATGAACCCCAAACACTGATTTATGTCTAGCCAGCTGTGGTGATGCACACCTGTCATCCTAGCATTCTGGAAGGCTGAGGCAGGAGGAACACAAGTTCGGGCCCACCCTGGCAATTTAGCGATTTATTGAAATGAGACTCTGTCTCAAAATTAAAAGGAGAGATTTGAGGGTGTACCTCAGTACATGGTCCTTGGCTCAATCCCTACTACTGCAAAACAAGCAAATAAAAAACTTGGGTTTTTTTTTCTTCCATTTTAAAATTTGTTGGTCAATCTTCTAAAATATTCCGGTTGAAAAAAGTCCACCCACGCAGGCAGTTTGGAGCAAGACTGTAACAAGTAGCAGAATGGAAGGATTTTATATTGCTGAACTGCAAAGAGAGTTTTCACAAGCCCTAGCTTTTTTTTTTTTTTTTTTTTTTTTAAGACAGGGTCTCGCTTTGTAGTTCAGGCTGGCTCTGAGCTCACTATGTAGCCCAGGCAAACCTCGAACTCGGCAATCCTCCTGTCTCTGCCTCCCGAGTGCTGGGATTACAGGTGTGAGCCACCACGCCTGGCAGTGTGGTATGTGGTATTGATGGCTGGTGGGCGTGAGTCACCACGCCCAGAATTGTATGTAGTTACCGGGGATCGAACTCAGGGCCTTGCACTTGCGAGGCAGGTGCCGGAACCACTGAGCTAAATCACTGGCCCCAGCACTACCTTTTAAGACACATACAGTGGTGCTACATCTCTAGATATTACACTGGGGCTCAACTCATTCCAACCTTTCACTGCTTTTCTGTTTTATCTTTATCCCATGGTCTCTTCTTGGTTTTCATTCTCTCTCACTTTCTTTCCCATGAATAGCAATAATTTCTCCCTGAATCTTACACAGAGAAGCTTTTCACCTCATCCCAAGTTTGTTGCCACTGTCACTCAGACCTTCAGGGGATTCACCTTCTATTTCAAATTTGTCAACAGAGTCTTCCAAACAGTGGCAGTTTTTCCCTTAGAGGAATTCTGATGCCAGTTGTTAAGATAATACAAAATCATCCACTGTGGGGCCGGAGGGTTAGCTCAGTGGTTCTGGCACCTGCCTCGCAAGCGCAAGGTCCTGAGTTCGATCTCCGGTAACCACATATAATGCCGCGAACTCGGCAATCCTCCTGTCTCTGCCTCCCGAGTGCTGGGATTACAGGTGTGAGCCACCACGCCCGGCACTGTGGTATGTGGTATTGATTGCTGGTGGGCATGAGTCTCCACACCCAGCATTGTATGTGGTCTGAGTGACAGTGGCTCCAGGTTCATCTCCTTGTGGATTTCATAGTCCCCAGAGTCACAAGGTGCTTAAAAATCGCGTACGAAGTCTTTTTCTTATGGGACATGTTTAAGTGTTCAGTTAATCAGCAATCTGTTACTTATACGTCTGTAAGAAAAGATAGCAGACCTGCCAGCTGCTCTTGCTGGGGGTGCTGTGAGCCAAGTTCTGTGCAACTCCCATAAACCAGTAGCTGCCCAGAAGCAGTTCCAAACAAGGCACAGAATAGGCCTTCAGCAGCTCCTATCTGCGTAGGAGCGCGTCCTCAGGTCAGGTCAGCAACGTTCATAGGTATTTCACCAGTCTGAGCAGAACAGTACTGCTCAGTGGCTCAGAGGACGCGGATGTCGCCATTCTTCACAAAGTTAATGGCCACACCCTTTCGGCCACAGCGACCTGACCTCCCGATTCTGTGTATGTACCGCTCTGTGTTGTTGAGCAGGCCGTGGTTGATGATGAGGGACGCCTGCGGCACGTCCGGCCCCCGGGCCCAGACATCTGTGGACATGAGCATGCGGCTGGCGCCCGAGCGGAAGTCCTTCGTTCCTTCTGGGGCTTGTCTCCGTGCGTCGAGGACACCGTGAAATGGGCTTCTCTCGTTTTCTCCATCAGCCAGTCTGCCTTCCTCTCGGTGTTGCAGGAGAGACCGCCTGAGTGATGGTCAGCGTTGCCGTGGAGGTCACAGAGGGTGTTGAACTTGCACCCCTCTCTCTCCACCGCCACAAGGAACTGTTTGATGCCTTCCGGGGTCAATTCATCACGTTTCACGTCATGAACTTGGTGGTCCTCTCCAGGGCCTCGCGGGGCAGGGTGGTGCTGAGGAGAGCCGCCTGTGTGGCTGCGGGCAGGTACCTGTACGCATCGAAAATCTGCTCTTTGAAACCTTGATTCAGCATTTGGAAGGCCTCATCCAAAATCAACATCTTGACCGCTTGTGTCCTTAAACTTTTGCGACGAATCATGTCAAACACGCGCCCCTGGTGTGCCCGCGACCACATGCTGCCCGTACTCCAGCTTCCTCATGTCCTCCGCGCGTTGGTGCCCCTGATGCAGGCGTGGCACTGGACATTCATGTAGTCTCCGAGGGCAAGCGGGCCCTTCCGAATCTGTCCCGTCACTCTCACTGGAGCCAAGATCAAAGCTTGGGTTTCTCGAATGAATATCCAGGCGCTGGAGGACTGAAAGGCTGAGGGCAGCCGTCTTGCCTGTGCCGGACCGAGACTGGGCAGTGACGTCTCTCCCTCCGATTACCTGCTTGCTGGCTCACTACTGGATGGCTGATGGTTTCTCCGAAACCGTAGGCGAGACGCCGCGCAGCAGGTCCTCCCCAAGACCCTTGGTGTGGAAAGTGGGGGTGACGTCCACCTCCTCACTGTTGTTGAACTCCACCTGGGTCGGGTTCCCTTCTTTGAGCAGACGCTTCCGTGCCGAACCAGAGGTTGCCATTGTGGTGTCAACGGTGTTCCACTGAACAGGGACTTTCTTCCCCCGATGGTCCTTGCAAACTATCGCAATCTTCCTGGCCCGAGCTGCCCTGGAATCGCCCGGAGCATGCAGAGTCTAGGACCTCTCAACTGGAGTGCTGCGCCTAGGCCAATCTCTTATTTATGTATGTTCAGAAACAAAAGACTCGGAGGGTGGGGCAGATACCCACTAATCCTTGATGAATTTGGAAGGGCCTGGATGACGGGGCAAAAGACACCCTAATCTCTGAGGAACTAGGAAAGGCCCAGAGGGCAGGGCAGGTGCCGCCCATAATCCTTGAGTCATTAATTGAAGATGCATGAGTACTTCTGCCCCGGGGCATCAAGGCACGTGGGGCCACTGGGAGCCAGTTGTTACCTTGTTACCAGAGGTGAAGTTAAGAGTCCTCAGGTCCAGTTATGTCCTAGATGGTCTGCAGGCCAGAAAGCCTGGCCCAGTCATAGTTCTGAATGTGCAGTAGGATTGCTCCCGGCAGGCAGGGTCCATGGGGCGTAAAGACAGTCAGTTGGCTCTAGCCTGATATCCAAAATTCTGTAGTCAAATGTGCTGGCACGACTGGAAGGCTGGGCAGTGGTGGCTCCTTTGGAAGTGTGTGGCTGTCAGGGGTACAAAGCAACCCCAAGGTCAACCGGAGTTTCTTAAGTACCAGGCCATCATGATGTCAGGCCTGCTTTCCTGAACTTGAACTAATAGAATTTGAATTGAATAAAAGCTGACACAAAACACTTTGACCTCAGTGTATGAGGACTTCATATTAAGCATCATGGATTTGTCATAAGCTTTCAATTTCCCTCATGCCTAGCAGCACTGGATTTTACAAAATTCTTAGCTTGTTTGAGCTCACTGTTTGTGCTTGGAAAGAAGATTCATGCCAAATTTATCCTGTCCTGTCCTGTGTTGCCCTATCCTGTCCTGCGCTGTGAGATGAGCCAGAGATGGCCCTGAGAACAGTGCTAATGGTAAGGGATTTGCTAGGGATTTGACTTCTGGTTCCAGAAACATCCCATGCTTTTTCCTGGCACCATGACTTGAGGCCTGGTAAAGCGAAGTCTCTATATCTGGTTCCCTAACTCACTACCACATCAAATGAATGGACTAAACAGTCAGAGGATTGGCTGCACCTTGGGGACTCATCTTGGCTTATGATGAGCTTAGCTGCTCTTTTGGTGGCCACGCCACATGAGTCATCAAACTGGGGACACTGCTCACCTGTGAGACTGGCCAAGAACTCTTGTCCATAAAAATTCAACATAGCTGTATGAATATCAGTTTTCACTAATGTCAGGGAAACCTGGGTAGTTGGGAGATGGGGGGTAGGTGTGTACTGATGCTGAGTTAAGTCATCAGAGCCGAGGATCTGCAAGCCCCAGAGACGGTAGATATCACCAGGGCATCAAGCAGTGACAGTGAACCCCACAGGCCAATCTCTGATCAGTAGCCCCTCTGCAGTGACAGTGGTCCAGACTTTTTGTTTATTTCCCTTGTGATGATCACAGCTTTCTGTGCTTGGTGTCTCAGGATGTTCCCTTCTGAAGCTGGCCTGCAGGATGTCTATATCCATTGTGACCTACTAGGAGCTGGTCACAGTGACTGATGGGCAAGGTTGGCCTGGTAGCTGGGCTGGCCAACGTAGAGAGGTAACTTGGAGAATTTTGTCTTAGACTTGCTCAAACGTAGGCTTTTTTAGTCAGATCGAAACGTGGATTATCTCAGGACAGCAAGCGACCGATGCCACGTACTGTAGTCTTTGCCCTCATATGGCAGGCACGGTTATAGCTCCAGTGTCCTATGACTGCAGGAGTGACAAGGTTCCTTTGGACTTAACTAGAGTCAATAACTTGAGTGTCACCTAGGTGCCTGACTTTGTAATAGGCCACTTGATGTAGAAGAACACAGATTTCTTGTACCCGTGAAAGGGGATTGTGGAAGTAGACTCTCGAGTGTGTTGAACTTTGTCCCTGGTGCAGTTTTCAGCAGAGCACAGGGGTCACACTTTCATAGGGTGAGCTCTTTGCTGTTGGTTGTTTTGCAATGTAAATTCTCATGCTGGGCCCTGACCTTAGACAGCCCACCACCTGAACCTTGGTACATCTGATTACCAAAGGTCTACGGGCAAGTCTGTGTGAAAGGGACATTCTGATTGGGTAGTAGGATGAGAATGTTTAAAATGAAGTCCGGGCTTGCTCTGTGGGGGCTAAAACATCCTTCTAGTGAACTCTAGATCTACACCTCTGGTAGACTCACCTCTCACTAGGCACTAAACTAAAATCAAAATGGATCAAAGATCCAAATACTTAAAACATGAACATTTGGAATATACACATCATATTGGAACCAGCATCCAGGAAAAACTGTCCATAAATAGACTATGGTTTGGCAAAGCCTGACACATTGAAGTTCTCTATGTACTAGGGTTCTTCTGCGTATGGCTCCCATGGAAAAAAATTGAGAAAATTGGGCCAGAGGGTTAGCTCAGTGATTCCAGTGCCTGCCTTGCAAGCGCAAGGTCCTGCGTTCGATCCCTGGTTACCACATACAATGCTGGGCATGGAGACACGCCCACCAACAATCAACACCGCATACCACAATGCCGGATGTGGTGGCTCACTCCTGTAATCCCAGCACTCGGGAGGCAGAGACAGGAGGATTGCTGAGTTCGTGGCGGCTTGCCTGGGCACCATAGTGAGCTCAGGGCCAGCCTGAACTACAAAGTGAGACCCTGTCTCCAAAAAAAAATTTTTTTTTTGAGAAAATTGAGAAAATTCCTTGCTTCCAAGGACAAGATAGCATCAGTTGTGATGGGTACAAATTGTCTAGAGCTCTAACATGCAAAGCAATGATGCTGTTTTATGAGAAGTAAGGAGCTTCCCTTTATCAGGCCCTTAGGGACGCTACCAAGAGTTAATCTCCAGACAGTGTGGATCACTGTAGAACAGGAAGAGGCCAGTGCTATATAGTCTATCTTCATGTTCCAGATATACTGTGGACCTGACTAATGAAGATTTTTCTCAGTGTATACCTGTGTGATACACTGACTATGCTTTGTGAATAAGCAGTTTGTGGGATGATTTGGTGGCATTTGATTCTTTGAAGCATTTCATTGCATCCTTATAACCTAAGGTCCTTCCTGTCTAGAATGTGTCCTTAGTCATGCTTAGAAGTTCAGAGTCTCAGCAAATGGCAGGCTCATCCACTTTGGCAGGTATGTTCTTACTAATTCTTTGGTTGTGGTGTCACCTGCTCTGGTGAAATAAGTCAGTTGCTCTTGGAAGCATCCAGCAAGTTTCTCAGCCTGTGCCTGAATTTACTCCTGGGAGGTCCTAAAACTTGCGGCTCAGTGTCGTATCTTCCACGTTCACATCCCCGTTTGGATGTCTTTCTCTTACTGTTGAATGGGCTAAAAGTAGCCTAGGTTCTTACATTCTGTGAGGAAAGAACTGCCACATACGGCTTGTATGTAGTAAGCAGGCTCAGCCGATGTTCCTCAGGATAGCGCACGTGCCACTGGTACATGGGAAATTGCTGCCCTTGGGGTCCCGCTGATGATTTTGGAGACACCCTTTCCACCTGGAGGAGGCTGGCGAAAACCTTCTCTGCTGCCCCTCGCGGGAAGGGTGAGTGCCACGCTCCAGGAGCAGGACCGCTGCGACTTCTTGGTCATGGGTGGGGGGCCAGGCGAGCAGGGACGCCAGGGTGCCCCTGCCCGCCATCCCCCGGGCTGGGTGCCCATTTCGGGTGACCCAGAGTGGGCCCCATCCCGTCCTGGGACACGACTTGCCAGCCTGGATAATTATTTGTATCTTCTTGCATCTTCATAGGATGAGTGTTGTATGTTCCGGTTTTATTCCTGATTTCAGTGAGAATACTCCTAGCGTTTCCCCACTGTTGTGATTACTATATGAACACATCTTTGATCATAATAGAGAAGTATCTGTCTACTGCTATTTTATTAAAATCAAACATGGGTTTGTAGCATCTATCAGGATGGTCTATGTGATTTTTCTCATTTAACTTATTAGTATAGTGAATTACAAAATGAGATTTTTAATATTCAATCATTCTTAAATTCCTGGAATATTATTTGACTCTTCTCTATTGTCCAACAATTTTTTAACAGTATAGGCTATATTTTCTTTTCTGTTCTTTATTACATTTTGATATTCATTATGTTATTTTCATGACAATAATTAGATTTTTTTTGTGTACTCTGAAGAAGCTTGTACAGAATGAGAATTACTTATTTATTTTTATTTTTATTTTTTATTTATTTATTTTTTGAGACAGAGTCTTGCTTTGTAGTTCAGGCTGGCTCTGAGCTCACCGGTGAGCTCACTGGGTGAGCCATCACTCCTGGCATTGTGGTATGCGGTGTTGATTGTTGGTGGGCGTGAGTCTCCATGCCCAGCATTGTATGTGGTCACCGGGGATCGAACTCAGGACCTTGCGCTTGCGAGGCAGGCGCCGGAACCACTGAGCTAACCCTCTGGCCCGAGAATTACTAAGAGGTTCCTTAGAATTCTTCCATGGTACTGTCTGGCTTGGTTCTCTTGGGGGACGGAGCAGTAGCATTTTGGCAACTCTCTTTAGTTTTCCTCTAGAAACAGATGTTATTGTCTAACTTTATTATGGTTGGTTTTCTCAATTTATATTTTTTTTACAAATCTGTTCCTTTATCTGGGTTCTCAAATTATTTTGTGTAAAGGTGAACAAAAGAGCGTCACATTGTTGTTAAAAAAATTTTTTTTTGAGACGGTCTCGCTTTGTAGTTCAGGCTGGCCCTGAGCTCACTATGTAGTCCAGGCAAGCCTCGAACTCAGCAATCCTCCTGTCTCTGCCTCCCGAGTGCTGGGATGACAGGCATAAACCACCATGTCCGGCACATTGTTGTTAAATTTTATCTGTTTCTATGGTTAGTTTTCCACTAAAATTATTTACTTAAAGTATTTCTGTTTCTTGTACTTGGCTTGACAAGACTAGCTAATAGTTTGTTTTATTAACTTTAAAATATATTGTCATATTTTGGATTTATATATTAATTCTTCAATTCTTTAATTCTGCTTTTAAAATGCCAGAGCCTTTGCTGAGTTCGAGCTTGGCCTGGGCTACATAGTGAGCCCAGAGCTAGCCTCAGCTACAAGGCAAGAGCCTGTCTCCAAAAAAAAAAAAAAAAAAAAAGGTCAGAGATTTAGCTCAGTGATTCCGGCACCTGCCTAGCAAGCACAAAGTCCTGGGTTGGATCCCCAGTAACCACATACAACAATACCGGGAATGGTGACGCACACCTACCAGCAATCAGTACCACACACCACAATGCTGGGCATAGTGGCTCATACCTGTCATCCCAGCACTCAGGAGGCAGAGGCAGAAGGATTGCGGAGTTTGAGCCTTGCCTGGGCTACCTAGTGAGCTCAGGGCCAGCCTGAATTATAAAGCGAGACCCTGTCTCAAAAAAAAAAAAATTAATTAAAAAAATTTAAAAAGCCAGAGACTTCGCCTTGCTTTTCATACGCTTGACTCTGTTTATTTCTTAACTTGTGGAATTCAATAGTTATTTATTTTCATTTCCTTCATTCTGTTTATTCTAACTCTACTTATTAGCTCATGTTTGTAACAGAATAATGGTGTCCATTTTGGGGAATGATACATGCATATAACATATCCTGATCATTTTTAATCCCTTTCCTTCCCACTCATTTTTACTCTTTCAGCACAGGTTCTGAGAAAAAACATTTTTATGAAGGCTATTTTAGAAGTATTTTCCAATTTAAGTTTTGATTTCCTCTTTGTCCCAAGGGCTGTTTAAGAGAAATGATAAAAATTTCTGAGTGGAAATGATTTTATTTCAGATTTCTAATTTTATTACACCATATTCTCAGAATATTGTTCATATAGCTTCTATTTTCTACAGTATATTGAGGATTTCTTTGTAGCTTAAGGTCTTCAGTGATTTAATTTTCAGTTTTGAGTTTATTGACCTGAATATATGTATGTTAGAATAACTTTATGGATCAGAATTTTGCTCCTCTATATACTTAACTTTTTATTTACTTCTGCCATGGACTGGGCAGTCAGTTGTAGCAATTTTTGTTTTGTTTTGTTTTGAGACAAGGTGTCATTTTGTAGCTCAGGCCGGCCTTGAGCTCACTACGTAGCCCAGGCAAGCCTCAAACTCAGCAATCCTCCTGCCTCTGCCTCCTGAGTGCTGGGATTACAGGTGTGAGCCACCATGCCTGGCACTGTTGTATGTGGTACTGATTGCTGGTGGTTACCACACCCAGTATTGTTTTATGTGGTTACCAGGATTGAACCAGGGACCTTGCGCTTGCTAGACAGGCACTAGAACCGCTGAGCTAAATCTCTGGCCCTGTAATGATCTTTTTTTTTTTTTTTTTTTTTTTGAGACAGGGTCTTGCTTTGTATTTCAGGGTGGCCCAGAGCTCACTGTGTAACCCAGGTAAGCCTCGAGCTCAGCAATGCTTCTGTCTCTGCCTCCTGAGTGTCAGGATTACAGGTGTGAGTCACCACGCCCAGCATTGTATGTGGTTACCATGACTGAACTCATCATTATACATTTCCCTTGTCTAGCTGCTTGCCTGAGTCCCTTCCCCCATGTCCCATCTTGTCAGCTAGTAAAATTGTGCTCCTTACTTTCTTTATATTTGTCTTTACATGTTATGTCTTTACCCATTTGTTTGTTATCAAACTAAGTAATTGTGGTTTAAAATGTAGAAGAAATTTTAGGTTTATTTTGTGACCTAGTGTGAGCAAGTATTTTTAGTAGGTAAAATTCACATAAATCAATATGACAGACATATCTAGTCTTACTATTTTTAAATCAAGTTTAGTGCTATATTTTCTGGTTTTATTACTACTTCATTTTTGTTTCAATCTTTTTCTCCATGTGCTGTTTTATTTGGTTGAGTTTTATGTGTGCATTTCCTCTAATAATTTGGAAGACTAGCATTTCCCCCTACTAATATCTATACCTACAGATGTATTTATATCTATATCTTTCTTTTTCTTAATACCTATTGACTCTTTCCCATAAGAGTAAATTACTGTACTTTCTCCCATCCAAATACTAACCAGGCCCAGTGCTACTTAGCTTCCAAGATCAGACGAGATCCAGTACGTTTAGAGTGTTATGGGCACACAATGTAACTCCTTCTTAAAATTTTTTATTAGTATCTTAGTTGATTATATTATTATTTTGCCTAATGCTGTCCTTTTATACCTTCAAATTACATGTATGTATATCACTTTATTAGGTTCAGATGATATTTTTAACCATCAGTTATAAGTAAAAAAGCTGCCACTATAGTGAAATTCTTTTCTATCTTCCTTTCCCCCACCCAAATTTTGTTATAGAATTTTTACATTCTCAAAATGATAGTGCTCACCTTTGGTTCTGTAGCTACAATCTGTGTGTTGCTTTAGTACTGCCCTACTTTCAGTTATATGGGCTTCATGTCACCCCCAGTTGTCCTGGATTTTTAGTTCATCTTCTGATTGCCTTGAAATTATCCTCTTGTAGATTCTTCAAGCTCATGGGGTTGAGATTCTTACACTCATGTATATCCATCAGTGCTGTTCTTGTACTTAATTGATAATTTGCCTGGATAGAGCATTCTTAGATTACACTTTTTGTTTCTTTTCATTAAATGAGGTTAAAGGCGATACATCTGAGGTTACCTTGATTTTTTTTCTCTCACAGGCAACATGATCTTTTGGATGAGATGTCTTTGTCTTTAGAGTTCAGTGTCTTTATTAGATTTGATCACCTCATGCCAATATTTTCCTGGGATACAATAGGCCCTTTGATCTATAAATTCATTTCTTTTTTATTTTATTTTATTTTAATTTATTTATTTATTTGTTTGTTTGTTTTTTGAGACAGAGTCTCGCTTTGTAGTTCAGGCTGGCCCTGAGCTCACTATGTACCCCAGGCAAGCTTCGAACTCAGCAATCCTCCTGTCTCTGCTTCCCAAGTGCTGGGATTACAGACGTGAGCCACCATACCCTGCTCTTTTTTATTTTTAGAAAGTTCTACTAAGTCACATTTTAAATATCTTCTCTTTTCATGGGGACATAAGTTACATGTTTGTCCTTCATCATTTCTTTCTACCATTTTCTCTTATACTTTTTTTTTTTTTTGAGACAGGGTCTCACATTGCAGTTCAAGCTGGCCCTGAGCTCACTATGTAGTCCAGGCAAGGCTCAAACTCAGCAATCCTCCTGCCTCTGCCTCCCAATTGCTGGGATTACAGGCCTGAGCCACCACGCCTGGCTCTTATACTTTTTTTAGCCTCTTACTAACTTCTACTAATTTCTCTCACTTTTCCCAAGTCTGTCTTCTGTTTCTCTTTCTATGAATTTAGCACTGTCTTTCTTGGTTTTATTTTTATTTTGTGCTTATTTTCTGAAAAATTCCATCTCACAATTTATATAATTTTCTTGTATTTAAAAAAGAATGTTTGTATCTCTCTTTTGTCCTCTTAGTTTTTGGAAATAATTGCTTCACTGTGTATTAAAAACTTTCCATAGCATCATGTTTGTTCATCTTCTCCATGGCAACATTTTCTGCATTCATCTACTACTTATTCTTCATATCTTTGTCTTCTTATTATATCATTATTTATAGAACCTATGGTGCTTCACTTTTGATTGTTAATTCATCTTGAAGTGACTTCCTGCTGGATCAGCTGTGTGCATATTGTTTGGGATCTGATGAATGTGCAGGCATGTCCTGGGCCACCAAGAATTTTCCTGGGGGGACATTAGTAAGGACTTTCAAGCTTCCTTCCTTTCTAGTCAACTGGCAATGACAGCTGCACACAGGCTCATATAGAATCTCGTCTTCTGTGTCACTCCACAGATTGGCTGATTCCTGCAAATATGACTTATATACCATAAATCTTGTCATACAGCCCCACTATCCCTGCTTCTATTTTATGTCAAAACAGATTCAAGAAAGTTCTCACTGTTCTCATTATTCTTAATGAGAGGGTGTCTTATGTTCTTTCAGCACCCAGTTGAACTTCACTGACCTTCCTCAAATCTGTGGTCTGTGGTTTGTGCTAGCTTTATCAAAGATAGCTTTGTTTCTTATTCTTTTATTAGATGATTTTTAAGGGAAGTATTTTTTCTTTTAGAGGAAGCTCTGATTGCTCACAATTTCTTTCTATCCCAATACTCTAGTAACTGTGTTTCCTCAACATCTATCTCTGTGTATCTTTTCAGTTTTCACTTTTGCTACTGACAGAGGCACTTCCCGTATTTCTCCATTCAAACTTCTGAGGAAATTTGGCTTATCTAACAAATACCAACTTGCCTATTTGAACAGAACTTCATCCCCCAGGAGACCCTGGGGTCAGGTTTCTACCTCTGGTGAGTAGCAGCAGATGAGGGTCTGTAAGAACACTAGAGAGTTTGGGCATCTTGGCTGTCTCCTTCTCAGGGGGGTCTGGGCAGGGGGCTTTTCTAGGTAAAACAGTCCATGAACTGACCCAGGGTCAGCACTGTGTTTTGGGAGACATGGACCCTTGGAGGAAAGGAGCACACTCAGTAGTAGTGAAGGATAAGATGCATACACAGAGGCCCTGCAGACTGGGGGCAGCCTGAGTTCACTGCTGAAGACGATTGAGCTCCTATGCTACTGGGAGTCATTGCAAATGGGAGGGAAGCAAGTGACAAAAATGAGGGCTTCAGGCAGACTTGCCTTAGGTGTTTCCTGTAGTCTTTCTGTTACGGGCTGAATTGTTCCTTCTGTGCCCCATTTCCAAATTCATACCCTGGCAGCCTAATCCTCAGTACTTCAGATGTGGTCTTAAAGAAGTAATTGCATTAAAATGAGGTCATATGGGTAGAACCTAACCTATTATGACTAATAACCGTATACGTAGAGAAAATTAGGGCATAGGGATGTATAGAGGGAAGACACTACTCAAAGACAGACATCTCAACCCAAGAGAAATCTGAAAAACACATTTCTCTTGTTTAAGCCATGCAGCCGGCAGGACTTCGTGTGGCAATGCCAGCAAGTAGACACACCTTTCCACCTTCAGTCAGAGTCGGGATTCTGATATGCAAAGCTGGGCACTGCTCCTCAGCACCTGCAAGATCAAGCTCAGTGTGGTCTGCAGACCTTGCAGAACTACCCCAAGCCCTTGTCTCGTGCCCTAAGCCCCAGAGATGCTAAACAGATTACAGTTACCTGCCTAGGTCTGGCCCCATTGCGCCCCTCTGCTTGGGAGACCTCTTGGCTGTCGGCCTGGCTTATTCCTGGTCATCTGCAAATCCCTCACAGACATCACCTTCTCTGGGCAACCTATACAATAACCTCTACAATAATAAACCTATACAATAAACCTATACAATAAAAGCCTTCTCTGGGCTTTTATTGTATAGGCTACACTCTGCCATGTTCTTCATGGTTCACACTGATAGGTCTCTTGTTACATTCCTCTGCTGGAGAATGAAGTTTGGAAGACTGGTTTTCTCTGCAGCTCTGGGGTTAGCCTGGGCAAGTAGGTAGGTGGTCAACAAACTTCTGTTGAGTCAAGTTGAAGTTTAGATCTACAGGGCAGCGGATTTATTCTCTAAGGAGAACACAAAAGAGGGGACCTGATTAATATCTGGTTCCAGCTAAGCCTGACATTAGCAGGAACGGATCCTGGGGGTATCTGGTGTGTTGCTCCAAACATACAGCAAAGGTAGGTCAGTTGGCTGTGTGCGTGGCACAGCTGTTCCATGAATGTCTGTTTCCACTGCTGTAGGAACACAGCATTCCTAACCCTCTATTGTGTCTACCTCAAGCCCAGCACAGTCTAGTGAAAGACACAAAAGTTATTTTAAAAGTGCTTCAGGGACCGAAAGCAGAGACTTAGTGTGTTGTTTCTCACCTCAAAGAGGTCTGGATTTGAATTCCAGCCCTGCTACTTATTGGGTAGGTGACTTTGACGTAAGTTATTCAACCTTGTTAAGTTTCTTTCTCTCACCTGTCAAATGAGAATACCTACCCTCTCATGGTGCTGAGAATTAAACTCCATCTACCTGTATCATTTTTATTAATCTATCATGTATTTTTTCAGTTTATATATTACTCAATTATCTGTCACTTATCATCTATTAATTCATTGAGTGCCATGTTCCTAGCACATATCAATGTTCAGTAGATGTTAGTTTTATAAGCTGAAAATGGATTATATTTTTCATTTCCTTTGGTTAATTGAGAAGACACAGAGGAGGGCCTCTTCTAAAGCATTCAGACTTTTGATCTGTGTCCCGCATGACCCACAGGCCCACAGGAACAACAACAATAATACTGGAGCATTTGGTAGCTCAAAAAATGCTTCTCGGGCCGGAGGGTTAGCTCAGTGGTTCCGGCGCCTGCCTCGCAAGCGTAAGGACCTGAGTTTGATCCCCGGTTACCACATATAATGCTGGGCGTGGTGGCTCACGCCTGTAATCCCAGCACTCGGGAGGCAGAGACGGGAGGATTGCTGAGTTCGCGGCGGCTTGCCTCGGCACCATAGTGAGCTCAGGGCCAGCCTGA
>PVIC010022049.1:0-28059 GCA_004025085.1 Thryonomys swinderianus
GATAAAGTTAATTAAAAATATCTCCAATTTTAGGAGATTATGAAAGACAAAATAATTGAGGTACGTGGTTTGAGTTAACAAGCAAGGAGGTCTGAGGACAGTCACATTGCGAGGTGAGATGCCTTCTTTTTACTTAGAAAATGTATTGCTAAGGCTCCAGTCATTTCCTTCAGGTTAGGGTACAGGATGGTTCCTATCCCGATACTCTTGACATTGGAGGAAAGGAGATAATCTGGACAGAGTCTGAGAACAGAAGAGCTGCATTGTCCCAGTGAAATACCAGGGCTGTCTCTATAACACATGGGAGACGTCTTATCTCTTTGGGAAGAAATAATAAATATTAAATATAGTTATGCTTTCTTCTTGTGTGCAGGTGATATAGAAAGCTCTTCGCCACCCATGGCACTCTCTTTCTTCTCCCCCCTTCCACAGCACACTGGGAATGGAAATTATATTTCTAGTCTAATCTCTTACCTTTTGTAACCTACGGCATGTACCTTTCAGGTTAAACTTTCTTGTGTACTATGATTATGCTAATAATTATAATCAATTACATGGAAAATAAGCTTAAAGTCAAGGCAGCTTCATTTAACTTACATGATGGTGTTTTAGAGTCTACAGCTAACTCGCCAGTTTTGGCTGTTGTTGACATATTTATTTCTCTTGCAAAACTCATGTTTTTCCTTTGGATTTTCTTTTAGACATACTTTATACCTGTGGCTGCATTTCTATTTGGCTATGTCACACAAAAATGAAATATAGATCGTAAGATTCTATTTTCGTTTCTTTTTGTGGTACTAGGAATTGAACTCAGGGCCCTGGGTGTAATACATAGCAGGATTGTTTGGTGAAAATTTAATGGAATAGGATCATCCCTGTAGAATTAAACCTGAATTATCTTGGGCTGCTGTACACTGACCAGAAGGAACAGGAGCTTCTCCTGGTTCCCCTTCACGGGAGGAGGCCTGAAATTCTGCTCCCTGATTGCTCTCGGTCCTTTCTCACCCTACCCTCAACCATGGTACGGAGAATGTAGATCTTAAGAAAAGTGTCTCTGTTCCCTTTAATGTTCTCTCTCCATGTTTTTGCCTTTTCTTGAAAGAGGCATTGATATTTAGACAACGAAGAGAAAAGTCATAATGTTGTTACTTCAGAGGATGGAAGGTTGTATTGGTGACAAGAGAGAGGCATGAAAGAACTTTCTGGAGTGATGAAGTACTCTGTAGTACTTTGATCTGGGTGATGTCTGCATGATATTATACAGATGACAGATATCTTTGAACTCTACATTCAATATATTCTATGAAAAAAATGTCAGAGGACATGTCTTAGAAATCACAGTCATCAAAATGTATTTATTTGTTTAGTAGCAAAGTTAAAGGAAATTGATACCAATTCTTCCATATGTGGAAAGGAAAAATAAGCTTACCTCCTTCCTTTTTTTCTGGGTTTACTTCCTACAGCCTGCTCTTTTCATCAATAGGATGGAATAAATATTTTCCTCAGTATTTTAGAAAGACAAGAAGGTCCAATAAACAGAGTAAAACTCCTCAGTCTTATCTTTCAACTTGTTCCAAAGAGAGTTGTGCTTTTCCTTTCTTGTGGCTTGAAGCACTTAGACCTCATCCTTCATTTACATTTATCACTGATTTTGCATTTTACCAATATTGTGGCCAGGTCTTTCTTGTCAACTCTGTGTATAATGGCTCAGTTGAGCTATGCTCACTCCTAGGATCTCTCATTATGAAGTTTCTTAGTACTTGTTCCAGTTTGGTTCTGATCTTAATGTGAGATTGGTGATTTCTGGTCAGTGGCCAGTTTCTCAGGCATCTTGGAGTTTTTTTTTGTTCGTTTTGGTTGCTGAATTAGTAAGTTGTCTCCCTTGCAATCAGCCTGGGCCATCAGAGGACCCTCTGAACAGTACCATTGGATTCTAATCTCTCCTTTCCAAAAGGAACAGATATGGATGTAGTTTACCACAAACTTCCTGGTGTGAGAAACTTCAAGTTTCACAAATCTTCCATTTAGTGTGCCAGGATTAGAAATAAGAGGTTATAGATGGAAAGTGTGCAATTTTGGAAGAGCCTGGCCCAGGCTTGCCATTGGTGGAACATCCTGGGGAACGGACTCTAATTCTTTCTGGGGAAGGTTTATTGGAAGATGTTCCTGAGAACACCTATAAACTGGCAGAGAGAAGTTGAGCACTAATACATTTGCAACATCAGCCTCAGCAATAGGAGGAACTCTGGAGCTGGAATGGCCCTTCAGAGAGGTCCCTAAATATAGCAAAGAGATAAGGCTGCTGTCCCTGCATGGGTCAGTTGGGAAGGAAGCATAACTTCAGCCAAAACTGATTCCTTTCGCGGAGGGCAATTCCCAAGCAGGACACAATTCTGGGCCTGTAGCAGCAAATGCATTTAGTAGGCGAGACTGTCTCTTGCAGGACTCATCATTTGTGTCACTTGGACTCACTTACTTTGCTTAGTGACTGGACCCCATAGACAAAGCGTTCCTCCAGGATGCTCATTGTCTTGCTGTTTTGGAAAAACATGTAAGAGGAAAATCGGTGGAATAAACTGTTGCTGCTCTGCTCCATCTAACAGATACTCACCTTTCTCTTTAAATATACCTTGTTGAAATCCCTCAAGGATGGAGAGGGCCTCTGTTGGTTTAGGTGATTTTTTTCCTCTCTGCAGAGTTTCAGCTGACATCAGGATCTGAAGGTTCGTAGATCGTTTCATGGTAACGTCACCCTGAGTCAGCATGAAGATGATGTTTGGTAATGATGGGATGCCCTAAACCCGTGCTGATTACTTGACAGTGCATGTTAATGGACTGGAAGGTAGAATACGTAGATCCAGGAATCACGGAGTCAGGTTTGAGGTTGCTCTATTTATTTTCATTCTTACTATTTGGGGAAATTGTTTTTCCTATTCTACATCTCTAAGGTCTAGGTTTAGAGCTTCTAAAGTGGTCAATTGTGGACATCTCTAAGTCCTTCACCATCAGATTTTGAGGTAAATAAATCACTGGGCACGATAGTAGAAGGATGTGATGACCAGCTCAGTCTCCTCAGGGATGAGGGTGCTTAATATGGAGGGGTGAGTAGGCTGTTTCTACGGGTGTATGAATTATAGGTGGATCTCAAGGGACTCAAGATTTATGAATACCTTCACACAGGGATCCCCATTCTATGCCTTAGAGTTGATTTTGTCTCATTTGAATCTCTGATTTTGAAGCAGAAGGCTTGTTAAGGTTGAGAATTCAAGTCCCTTTGCAGTGCTATCACTTTCTTATGATAATTAAGACTTGGGTCTGATCCTCATTTTTCTTCTGTTCTCTGTCCCAATAAAATCAGGATCTTGTTACATATGGGCAAGGAGGACCTTTGAATTTGATAGTTTGCCTTAAATTGGTGCTTAATTATCTGTTGATTTTCATAGCTTTTTTATTGGGTATACTCAGTAATAACCAACCATTTCTGTAATCCTTACAGTAAGCATTTCCTTTGTATCTTGTATATTGCAGTTGACACAAGGTTCTGTTGTCACTTTAGTTCACTACCCATAAAGGTTTAACAAGTGTGCCATGCTACCAAGTAAGGAACCACCTAGACTTCTGCTACCAATGATGAGGTCTCTTTTTGCCAACTGGTCAATGAGTACTCCAGCTGCCATGTCCATTATAGAGTCTGCTCTATACAATCATTTCTAGTGTCCACTGTTGCAGATCAGGCATATTGGAAAACAGATTTCAAGCCTTGAGTATTTGGGAATTCTCTGTAGTCCACACCTTTGAGGGGAAAGTCAGTAGAGAATGGGTCTATGGAGAAGCTGACAACAATAGCAGTTTCTAACAATATTGTGGGGAACTCTAAAGCTAAGGGTGAACCTTCACGGGTTTCTTAATTTAGAGAAGGTGCTAAGATTTTTATACAAGCCTATCAACTCCTTACTGAGTTTCCTTGAGGAGAGAAAGCAACACTTGCATAATTTTCCAGTTAAGGGCAATGTCTGACTGGAGAAATAGAAGCTAGCCATTAGTACCAATGCTTCCTGCCACAAAGGGAGTGAATTTCTAGTTTCTCTTCATGGAAATTTGGCATCTATTCAAAGCTACATTGAAAATTGAGAAGGAGCATAGTGTTACAAGGGTTGAAAGGTGTTTTCACTATACCTGTGATATTTTGAGCCTCATGCTTGGAGGATGATCATTCTATAAAAGTTTACAACTAAAATAATAGACTCAAGCCTTCTGGAAAACAGCACCTCAGAGGCAGCTGCGTCATATGAGTGTTGATGAACCCAAGTACGTGTAAACTGGACATTAAGCCTATGTACAAGTTTGTCATAGAGAAAGTGAAACTTCCAGCAGAGTTGTCTTACTTTGACTGGAACATATCAAGGTGCAAAATGGCCAGTTGCATGTACTGCTGGGCCAATGTTCCAGTGGTGTTGGACAGCTCCATCTCACGCCAGGTGTTAGATGACTGTTGTTCCTGGAAGTTGTACCGTGTGCCACTGGGCTGTGGTCTCCTATTGCCATTCAAGATTGTATGTAAATAAATGACCTACCTGAAGGATCCTATGTTCCATAATTGGTGGAAAGTAAAAAAAAAAAATCATTCATTCGAGGACTCATATCACTGGTGACATAGAGCGACATGATATTACTTCGAGCAGAGTAGAGTAACATGAATGTGGATTAGTGTTGTGATAGGCAAGCTTATTTGTCAACTTAGTGGACTTGGGAGTTGCCCTGGATATAAGTAAAACAAACTTGTAGGTGTGTCTGGGAGGTTTACATGTGTGGCTCTGGGGTCCATATCTGGTTCCTGGTCTTGTTCTTCTGCCCTACTTCCCAGCCCCCATGAACTGGGAAGCTTTGTTCTAGCACACCCTTCTGCTATGATGCTTTTGCCTTGGAGCCTGCTAACCATGGACTGACCCTCTGAAACCATGAACCGCATTAAACCTCTCTTCTGTTATTCTGTAGGTGCCATTATTTTGCAACAGCCGTAGAAAAGGTAAGAAGTATAACTGTTCTTGATTCTATCATTCAGCATATTTGCTATTTTTATCTAAGTATGATTTGATTCCAGGCTTTGCTATGTGACCTACAATGAAGTGAAATGGCTGCAGCCTTTAAGAGTCATGACATGGTCTGGTAAGATAAGAAAAATTCCAGTTAAGAAATATCAGACCAGGCCTTGACACAAAGATTCACGAATCAGGTCCACAGCTGACCCATGGTGAAGATGCAAAGTAAATGAGAAACAAACTTTTATCATTGTGGTACACTGAGATGTTGGAGGGACTGTGTGGTGTCATACTATAATCCAGTCCAGACAGGCTGATGCAGTCAAATCACATAGGCCTCACTTCGCATATGTGCCGTTTGGAAAAGTTGCATTTATTTAAAAATAAAAATAACAAAGAGGCACCCAACTGGTAGTCATTACCTTTGGTAGGAATATTGCTAAGGAATAATTTGCTTTTTGATCTCATTCCTGTACCATCATCATGTTAGTCTTTTGTTTTTATTTTGTTTTCATGACAACAGCAAAGTCCTGGAGATAAAAAGAGGACAAGGAGGAACACAGGGATGAAAAACTGGTAAACAGTCTCTGATTTCAGGTGAGGAGTTCCTAGGGCTGACAGTGGCCCTATAATGAGAAGATATCTAAAGATTCCTTTTAAAATTTGAATTTATATATTTGAAAGTATGTGTTATTGATTTTCTTGAAGTAATGCTGTAAGTATTATCTTACAATACTTAAGGTTTGGGTAGGATCAAGGGGAAAGTATAAAGTTCTTTCTTTATTCTGTACTTAAAGATAGCACATATTTGCTGGACCTAAGTGAATACACACATTGAGTGAAATTAACCCTTTATTTTCATTATTAAACATCATCTCAATATTTAAAAGTTACACACTCAAAAATTAATTTTAGTTATTTTTCCATACTTATCTATTTCTTTTAATTGTTAAGTGAATAGAGAGCCTATTGATGCATACTGATTACATTCTATACAAACAGAAAAATATGATCCATTAAAAATTTTATACAACTCTTCAGACAAGAGCCACCATTTAAAATACGCTCTTATGGGAAACTCCGTATTCAGGATATGGGGTGACTCAAAGATGATATATCTAAGAGATGGAGGGGCTCATTCATAAAATATGACTTTGAAGACTTTAAAGATCTTACTCACTGGTATGTTGAGGCAGGAATGGTTAAATGCGAACACATGAGGAAGGCCCACTTAATGTCTAGCACAGAAGAATTAGAAACAAATTATAGCTAATATGTCCCCTAATGAGATTAGCTCTTTATAACCCATCTAGTCTATGATCTTCTGTTATAACAGCCATGCTAATTGTAAATAGGTCAGACTCATGTGATATAATTTCCCTTTCTATTAACTCAAAGTCAAAAGATTAGTAATCTAATCATGGGAATTCTATCTCAGCATATTCACCCACGCTCAGAGGAGGGGATGTTGGGTTATAAAGGGCAAAAATTTATTTTATACAATCCTTGTGTCTGGGAAGTACACTGGGGGGACTCGGGGGCTGGAGAGGGTTTGCACCCCCAGCTGCCTTTTCCCCCGTCGCAGAGGTAGAGGAGCTTCCTGCAGTCAGGAAGACGCCAATTCCAGGTCTGAGGTCTCTGCTCTCATCCTAATTGATCACCAATGACCCTATGTCTTAATAACATTGTGTTTGGGATTAGTTTTCAACATAAGAGTTTTGGGGGAGCACAATCATATAGCAAGATAAGTCCTTTAAGTGAAGGCGAAGCAACAGGGAGCTGCAGCTTCCACTGGCTGGCGGGGACCACGTGTCCAAGACCCAAGAGCGCCGCTAGGAACAGAGGAGGCAGGAAAAGGCAGACTCGGTCACATGGCCACAGGAAGTGAACTCTGCTCACCCTGAGGGAGCCTGGAAGTGTCTTCTCCCAGCCAAGCCTCCAAACGGGGGTGCAGCCATGAGTGCCTTGATTTTGACTTGATGAAACCCTATGCAGAGGAGGACCCAGCCAAGCTGTGCTGCGCTCCCAAATGACAGGTACTATAAAATAATCAATGCATGTCTTCAAGAAGCTAAGCGCCTGGCATTTTGTTATGTTGCAGTAGAAATCTGATAGAGAACATGTGTTGCTGGGCATGGGATCCTGCCCCTTCAGTGACTGCTGAGCAGTCAGGTGATACAGCTTAGAAGTGTTACGTCCTCATGGGATAAATATTGGCCAGTGGAATGAAATGAAGGTTGGGGGGAAGCCAGCATGAATTTCCATTCTCCACCCTCAGTGGACCACTCTACTGGTTTTGGTGACCTTTCTGAAGAAGGCTTGCAAGCCAAAGGAATGCACCCCTGGCTTACCTGGGTTTATCTTTCTTGGCTTGTGAGTAGTAGCCACTGGGATAATGTGTCACACAGCACTTCCTTCTTCATCCCTGCCACCATGGTCTTGTACTTCCCTATGGTGTAGCACTTGAGTTTTTTCACCAAGTTCTTCTTTCGGAAGGGTCTGGGCCAGCCCAGTCACATGATAAAGTGGCAGATCCAGGATGTGAGTCCAAGTCTGACTCCAACATAACTTATTTCATTTTCTGGAAATCAAGTGGAACACACACACACACACACACACACACAGTGTACATTAATGTACAGGCACACACATACATTTGCATATGTATACATACATATATAGAGGAGGCATTTACAACTTTTATTTCAGTGACTATTCTGGAAGACATGGAGTAGGAGTTTCAGGTTATCTGGTTCAGAATGGAGCTGCTCTAACTGTGATAAGCAGCAATTTCTGCCTGTTTCAGTGTGCTCAATTAACACATACACACTTGGGAGCAAAGAAGTCTGAAGCGAAAGTGAATCTCGAGTCCTGTATTGTTCATTGCTTGTGTACAACTTGGGGCCATAAAATTATAAAAGTGTTACTTGCTCTTTTCATGGAGGAGACAGAATCTCAGGCACATCCTTTATTCTCATATTTTTTATAGAGTTGTCAATACATTTTCTAAACTTGGAATTCTGCCTTGAACCATTTCTGAGATGCTCTTTTTTTCTTGAGCAGAGTTCAATAAGCCTGAGGCTGAGTTTGAGGCAAATCAACAGGAGAAATACCCAAGAGTATTTTAAACTCTGAATTCTGCTGGTGAAATGAAAATATTCCTTTCAAATTGGTTAATGTGTTGAGTGTGTCAGAGCCAAGTCGGGTGGGCATCACACTTAGCTATTGGACAATAGAGCCCAGGGAATAGGGACTCCCTCATTTCCAATTTATTTGTCTACCTATAAATTTGTGGGTGAGAAACTTGAAGATCTTGACCATGAGATAAATAAGTGGCTTAGAGAAGTCTATCTTTAGGATTCCATTGCAGATTCCTTGGGGGATATCTGTGCTCTCACTTCTTCCAACTTTTTCCTGATAATCACCCACATTCATCCCACGGAGGGTGGCCCAGGCACAGGTGATTGAGAATTAAATTCTTGGCGGGTGACTGGACACAATTCTCTGCCAGCAGTTTGGATTTGAGATGGAGCCCAACAATGAGATAGATCTAATCTCCCCACTAGATGATACACAGACTTGGGAGTGTGGGGTGGCCTCTTCCTCCTGCTGTGTAGGAAGAGGAACTAAAACCCAGGTCTAGGTGGTGTGTGTGTGTCATTTTCTTTCCCTGTTTTATGGAAATATATTATGAAGACAGAATAGCAGCAAGGATGGTTTTCATTTGTCCTTTGCGGGCCTATCTTGCCCTGTATCCTCTTGCTTTTTCCAAGGGGACTGATGTCCATCACCTAATCCAACTGCCTGCCTTGTCCTCTGGCTCCCCATGGGCTTGGCCCATGAGAAGTACCCTTAGAAAGGCAGGAAGAGAGGCTGGAGTGATGGTTGCTTGTCTTCTTTCCTCTCACTGCAAATATGCAATGGCTGTTTCTCCATCAGCCTCATCACTTCTGCAGTTTTCTCCTTTGGCTGTGGCTGGAGATCTCAAGAGGTCTCGCTGCGCCCTTGTTTAAAAACAGGCAGGTTCTGTTACTACCCTGGGACCTAAAGGAAAAATGGGAGGGAGCTCCATCCTGCCTCATGAGCTTCCCTCGACTCTTCTTTTGTGAGTATGTAGTGCAGCTGTGCCTCTCAAGGTGCCCTCTGTTGCTTTCTGGAATCGGCCATGCTCCTGAGGCCCTAACCCCAATCCCATGACTTATGACAGATTTCTCCTTCTTTTACTGGTTAGAACCAACATCCCTAGTTAATGACATTCCTTGAATTACACATGCAGCACATGTGTAGACTTGGAGAATGTTTCACATAGGGACAAGGTCTTTCGCAATTAATCAAAGGCACTCTTACTACCTAAGATGTAGTATAATATATAGTGCAATTGGTTTTAAATGTGAATTAGACGTGGTTACCCCTCTGTCAGCTAAGCGTGGCTGCAGGGGAAGGAGGTCACAAAAAGGAAGATGAAATAATGATTATAATATGCAGAAGAATACGAGGAGAATCCGGGAGAACAAGCAAATAGGAAGGACTTTCAAAAGATGCAGTGACTCATGGGGCTAAGGTGCCGCCCAGAGAAAGAAGTACGTCTTCGTAGAAGCAGCATTATCTGAACGCAGACTTGTAGGAGGAATAAGTTTGCGAGAGCCATGGGCAAGAGGCAGGCGAAGCTCTTCCAGAGGGAGTGAAGGTGGGAGCAAATCGCACAGCCGAGTGGGGAATCAACACCAAGTGAATGTGGTAAGCACAAAGAATCAGGGGGAGAAATCGTATGGGAGCCATGCCAAAGGGCGAGCCGATAACCACCTGGAAATACACTTTTCTTACCAGGCTAGAGAAATATTTTTTCCTGTCTACCTAATGGGCAATTAGTGAAGAGTGCTGAATACAGCTGCGAAAATGAGTTCAATTTGTCTGCTCGGTGGCATAAGTGACTCCCCTTGGGTAAACTAAGAATAAACGTCTTAGCGGGAAGGTGACGTGGTCTCCAGCCAACACTGCAGGTGGTGTGCAGTCTCCTAGGTGACCACTGGCTGGACCCAGGTGTTTTTTCTTACTAACAAAGGTATTTTCTCTTAAGATGTGAGCTCCTGTTTATCTGATTCCCATTATTAAAAAGTGACTGGTGTGCGCCTGTCCTCTCCCTCTTCTCCATAAATACGCAGAGTAGGGACGGGGGCCCCTCTTCTGGACCCTGCCTCTCGGGGTGTCCAGCTGTGCGTGCCGGGTTCTCTTCTCTGTGTGTGGTGAGAGACTACAGCCAAATGCGTTCTTTTGCTAATTCTCTGACTATAAACATGTATAAGCAACCTATGTTGTATCTCTACTGTGTGCTAATGGTGTTTGGTTCTGACCCAGGCTTAATGATTTTTGCGCTGTAGGAAAATCAGCCTGGTCTGTCTATGACTACTGGATCAGAATAGAGGCCAAAGAGGAGATCAGTGAGCAGGTCCATTGTAAAAGTGACCAGGCACTAGATACTGAAGTTAGCGGGAGTTTGGAAAGAGGTACAGACGTATGTTGAAGTAAGGCCAAAGGACGTGGCAGCTAAATGTGGGAAGCAGAGAGAAAATGACAAGGTATTGAGCTAGGTGGTCAGGACAGTGATACTGCCACTGAAATACCTGGAGGTTGGTGAGAAATAGGATGCATAGGGGTCAGCGTGACTCTGGAAGGTCAGGTTAGGAACCCGTCCAAACACTGCGGAGAAGCTGATGGTAGAGCTGAGAGAGAAAGCAGCCAGAAATGAGCGAGCAAGGAGGCCAGGGGTAGAGGGGTTCTTCAACTCTACATGAAGCTTTGAAGAGGAATTTTATTTCAGGATTTTGAAGGACACTAAAGCACGCTCAACATTAAATAGCTGAAGCCAATAAAGGGAAAAGTTCCTGTGCATGGTACTAAATAAAGGAAGTGGGAGCAGAGGTGAGTGCTTCTGAACTTTGTATTCTCCGCTTGTTATTTTGCCAAGGGAGTGAAAAGTTCTACTAAAGAGCTTATTGGGTTCCATGTTCCATTCGGCATGAACATATTCGCTGTGATTTTCCCCCTGACCTTCGCTTCTCTTTCACAACCACCGGTGAATGGGTCTCAGGAGAAATAAACTCATTAAAATATGAAAGTTCATAAAGCAATAATAAATAATGCAGCAATCTCGCTTCCACTAAAGATATTCAGTCTCTGTTAACTTTGGCATTTATGTAAAAATCTTCAGAGAAGAACTTCTGGGTATTGTTTTGGTACGATTTAGTAGGTTTCCTTCTTACCTGAGATGCATTCAAATGAGATATTCTAAATGAACTGATTTCTTGGAGATATTTCAAGGCCATTTAGGCAAAGGATGAGATCAGTGAGTCTGGAGGTACTGGTCCTATCAGCGGATCTCTCCCGAGAGCCCAGGAGACAGTAATACTAACCGCAGTGTCAGCCACAAACAGTACCTGCTATGTGCTGCCTGTGTGCTTAAACTTATATGTGCATTTGGTTCCTGATCTGTAAAATGGAGAAATTATACCATACATTTAGATGTTTTTCATAAGTTTTTATTTTTTATCAGTATGTGTTTCCACTACAGAACGATTACATTTCTTGGTGCATTTACAAAACATATCACAAGTCATGCGGTCCCCTTCTCTCCCCTCCTCTCCTTCCTTCTTTTGACCCCTTCCCATTTGAAAAAAGATCTACATTCCTAATTCCTATATGTTTTATTTCAGTCTTTGTTTAGATTTTGGATTTCTCATATTAGAGAAGCCATGTGATAACTAAATGAATGTATCTGATTTATTTCATTCAGAATTATGATCTCGAGGCATCCATTTTCCTACAAATGATTCATATTTATCCTTCTTTATGGTGAACAGTACTCTGTGGTGTATATGCCACATCCTCTTTATCCATTCATTAGTTGATGGATAAATGGACATCTCCCAAGATTTAGCTGTTATGAATTGTGCTGCTATAAACACAAGTATGCATGTGCCACTATAATATGTGGTCTTCAGCTCTTTTGGTAAAGTATCTAGAAGGGGAACAGCTGTTTTGAATGGAATTTCTAGTTTTAGTTTTTGAGGAATCTCCATGCTGATTTCTATAGTGGCTACTCCTCCCTCCAATAATGTAGAAGAGTTTCTTTTTTGCCGGAAGCCTCACAACATTGTCATTTGGTTTCTTGATGATGACCATTCTACTTTTTAATTTGATTTCTCTAATTGACAGTGATATTAAATGATTTTATAAGTACTTGTCAACCATTGGTACTTCTTCTGAGAATTCTATTCATTTCAGTTGCCCATTTTTGTTTGAGTCTTACTTGTGGGGAAGTTCTAATTTTTTGAGTTCTTTATATACTCTAGAAGATAGCCCTCTGTCTCAGGAGTAGCTGGAAAGAATTTTTCTCATTCTGCAGCTTATCTCTTCACTTAGTTTTTGCCTTTGTTGTGCATAAGATTTTTAATTCGATATGATCCCATTTGTTGATTATTAATATTATTTCTTGTGTCACTGGAGTTCTGTTTAGAAGCTCCTTGCCTATGCCTATGTCTTCAAGAATTTTACCTATATTGTCTCCAGCTGGTTTTGTTTCTGTTTTTAACATTTATTTCTCTGACCCATTTTGATCTCAGTTTAGTGCATGGATCTAGATTCAGCTTTCTGCACGTGGACAGCCACTGTCCCCAGCACCAGTTACCAAAGAGGCCTTCCTCCTTCAGGATGCATCTTCGGTCCCTGTGTTGAGGATCAGATATCTGGATGCGCATGGAGTTGTTTTGACAATCTCCACTCTGTTTCACTGATGCACATCGCTGTTTTTTTTTTAATCACTGTAGCTTTGTAATATCATTAGAAATCCAGGACTGTGATGTTCCCTGATTTGCTCTTGTTATCCAAGATTTTATTTTAGGTTTCTTCTAGTTCCACATGAGTTTTAGGATTTTTTTCTAGTTCTATAAGGAATGCTGATGGTATTAAGATTGGGATTATATTAAATCTGAATATTGGACCAGGGGTGCAGCTCAGTGGTGCCAAATCTACCTCACAAGTGTTAAGGCCCTGAGTTCGATCCCCAGTACTCCCCCAAATCTAAACATCAATTTTGGAAGTATGGCCAAGAATATATTGCTTCTGCCTATCCAGGAACAGGGGCTATCTTTCCATTTTCTGATAAGTTCTTCAGTACTCTTTTCTCAGAGCACCACAGTTTTCACTATAGCGGTGTCTAACTTCCATGTTTAGGTTAATTCCTAAATACTTATTTTTTTCTTGTTGCTGTTGTGAACTATATTCTTTTCCTAAATTCTTCCTCAATGAGTTCATTATCAGTGCACAGGAACGCTATTGATTTTTGTGTGTCGACTTTGTACCCACCACATTGTTGAATTTAATTCTTGGAGTCTTTTGATGATTTATTTCTTATCTTCTATGCAGAAGATCCTGCCACCTGCAAATGATAATATTTGATTTCTTCCTTTCCAATAAATATCACTTTTATTTCTTCCTCTTGACTGATTGCTCTGGCTAATGTTTCAATGGCTGTTGGACAGAGGTTCCTGATTTTAGAGAGAGAACTTTCGGTACTTCCCTGTTTCTTAGGACACTGACGGTGGGCTTGTAACACCTCATTTCTGTAAAATGGCCATCAGTTCCTACTGCACCTGTTTTCTTCTGTGCTGTGTTTGTATCATGAATGCATGTTTCATTTTGCCAGAGGGTTTTTCTGCATCTATTGAGATCATGTGATTTTCATTCTTGCTTCTGTCTATGTGATATGCTACGCTCAATGATCTGCTTACATTGAACTGTGCTTGCATCCCGGGTATGAAGCCTGCTTGGGCACGATGTATGCTTTTTTTTGATGATGATTTGTTGAATGAACGTAGATCTAATACTTCAAGGCAGAACCTGAACATACCCTATACTCAGGTTATTACCTTTCATTCCTTCATAATTTCAATGGTACTGACATTTTAGAGTTGAATAGGGAATTTCATAAATAATGTATGATAAAAATATGAATATTAAAATTTAAAAATTACAGTATAGGACACATTGCCATTAATCCTCTAAATACTCCTTCATACACATGGGTCAGTTCTAAACTATTACCCTTTGTGGTCCTCTTGACTCAGGAGAAGAGCCAGAAATGGCACTGTGGCAAATCTGGTGAAGAGAGCAGAAGAGGACACTCCAGCGCATTTTTGTGAACTTGCTTTTCCATTGATGGCACTCAGCAGCAGACTTACATGAGTAAAACAAGAACACTAAGTGTGTTCTTTTGAACAAGCAAATGAACACAGGCAGAGTTTTGAATGGATAGTAAGTTTCTCATTCTTCGGGGAAGAGAGAATGAGGCAGGTGAGAGCTATAGTTGCCCCCACAGCCTGCCCATCAGGGCTCGTGTTACATAGTTACCTGGTTTTTCCTTGATACTCGCAGAAATCAATCCTAGGACATCCCTTCTATACCCAAATCTTCAGGTGTTCAAGTCCCTTATAAAAATGGTATAAAATTTGCATACACCTATCCTCTGATATGCTTTAAATCATCTGTAAATCACTTACACATAGTCTCTCATTTACTTTAGACCATTCATAGATTTTTAAAATATCCAATGCAATCTCACTGCTATGGAAATGGTTGTTAAACTGTATTGTTTAGGTGATCATGACAACAAAAGGAATGCGAATTTTAAAAATATATTCTATCTGTGCTCGGTTGAATCTGTGCATGCAGAAACCGCAATATAAAGGACAGATTGTATTTAAAGGAAGTTTCTGGCACATGAGTTTTTGCTCAGACTGTAGCTAATGTAGCAAAGTCTCATCAGTGTTAAACCAGGCATATCAACAATCTCCTTACCCAGAAGCTATGATCTGGCTAAGTTTCTTATAAAAATTAAGTGACTGGACAGTTTCAAGATGGATTCCTTGAGCCACTCATGCTGCAGTTAACCCAGGGTGCTGAGGATGAGGAAGGAGAAGGCAAATGATGTGAAGGAAGACACAGGCGGTGAGACACAGCACGGCACTGGCCACCTTCCCACGATGAACTGAAGGGACAGAGCAGACTGCTCGGCCTATGTCCTCACCTGGCGGAAGGAGCATGGCTGGCACACTGCCTTGTGGGTTCCTTTGAGGATCAAGTGAGCCGACCTCCTGCCTGCTCTTTCTTTGTTTCTGATTGGTCCTGGAGAGGAGCTGAGTCTCCTGTTCGGTGAGCCCGTCAGCAGCTATTCAGGGAGTCAGACCTACGCTCCACACCATGATGTGTCGTCTGATTACAGCAGAGAGGGTACCTGCCAGGATAGGTGCCAGCTGAGGCAGAAAGTAGGAAGCAGCCAGAGTTAGCTTCTGGATCCACAGGGTGGACAAAAGAAGGTCTAATTTAGTATTCATCCCTCAGTAGATTTGTATGTGTATGATTTCTCCCTCGGGTTGCAAAGAGCACGTACGATTCAATGTGTTGAAGGAATTTGCCCAAGATTATGTCAGGCTAGGCGTGTCTTTTCCTGGACTCCTTGAATTTTCCAAAGGAAGTGATCAAATCAACTGATGAATGCTGTGCTTATAATTTCCATCAGTAGAAGAGTACATGGAAGTTCTTGGCTGTTCTGGTGAGCCCTAAGAGTCCTGAGGAGAGAAGCCAAGAGCCATCCTCCCCGCATTCGCCTAAGGACTCAGCAACTAGCTGGACATGGGGTGGGTGAGCCAGTGGCCACGTCTGCCACACGCGCTGCCGTTTCCTTTTCTCTCTACCTTGTCCCTCAGGGCCTGGCTTCCCCGTCACTTCAGCCCAAAACAATGCTACATGCTGTCACACAAAATACCCCACATTTATGTTTTCAGGGCAAAAAATTTGATTGCATGCTGTGATATATTGATGTGTAATCTATTTTAAATGTACCATTTATTCTATTTTAAATGTTACAAAGCTTTGAACGCTCGCTGTGCCTAGGAACAGTGAGTGAGGAGGCTTTATTGTTGTCTTCAAGGAACTCATGGTTCAGGGTGGTAATCCCCAAGGCAGCACAGCCGTGGTAGTCCTCGCTCTATTTTTAGGTTCCAACTGCAACATTAGCAAGAAGAAAGAGGGAGCCTTTCGGTAGCTGTCACAGAATGAAACTTCCTGTGTGAGTGGAGGACCAGTCCTCTGCGTGCGTGCATGCGTGTGTGTGTGCACATGTGTGCATGTGCATGCTCGCCAGTGTGCGGTGTCAGGGCAGAACGTGGCGGGAGGGTAACGCGGCTGCGCAGCAGGGCGCAGTCGGACCCGTGTGTAGCGCGCACAGGGGAGACGGGCGGAGCGAGAGCGGAGTGAGCAGCGGGGGTGGGAGCTTGGCGGGGGGGCGGGGCAAGGGGGGCGGGGCGGGCCCTCCGCACTAACCTAAGCGTGAAGAAGACACTTCTGCTCCTCTCACGGGGGCGGAATACCAGTTCTTGGACCATCAGGGACCTCATCGTAGACACCTTTGTTTCCTTTGTGATGCCCACAGGAGCCGCTTCAACGTGGCGAGCACTCAGCAAATGGAGGTAAAGGGCGAAGCCCCCAGAGCTCCGGGACACCGTTTACCGGGCACAGGCTTTAACGCAATGCACAGACACGTCGGAGATGTTTAGAACCCTTTCCTCACGGAGACCCACTTCAGAAGTATGGCCTTGCCTCGTGCACACCTTTGTTCGTCCAACGTAGCTGCTGGACAGTACTTTTTGTCAATTACTCAGAATCGCATTTGGTTAATGGCATATGCAATGAGCCATGTCATCTTGCTCAGGAGGGCACCTAACAAGAGGTAAAATGAGCTATTTTCAATGGTTGTAAAACTGTCGAGCCGCAGAACAGGAGGTCAAGACCCTTTAAGGGCTCAGAGGAAGTGGAGCTGGAATCGGGGGAAGAAATACTGTCACACGCGGAAACTGTTCTGTAAAAGGAAAGAAAACTCAGATCTGAATCTTTGGGGATATATGCATTGTACATATGCTAAACTGTCAACACTGGTAACTTTCTCAGTCACATTCCAAAGCCCCATTTCCTCCTGTTCACATGAACATAAATACTGATCAAAGAAGATAGTTTCATAAAACTATTATTTATGGTATCAAAACAAAAAAACCTACTTAGTAATTAAAATTAACAGCTAGTTCTATGAGAATTAATAGAAGAGCTAACATTTGTTTTCTGGGTCTTATGGATAAAGTATTTAATGTCCCCTATATGCATTCTCTTTTAATCTGCATAACGACTACAGATCACAAAGCGTTTGCACATTGGTAAGGGAAGAATTACTGTTTTGGGCCATTTAGTTAATGTCTCTAGACTTGTGCTGCCCAGTGTGGTGACCACTAGCCGCGTGTGGTTATTTAAATTAAAGTCAGTTAAAATGACATGAAATTAAAAATTCAGTTCCTAAGTTCCACTAGCTCCACCCCAACAGTTTAGCAGCTCCTCAGGTCGGGATGGTTACCTTCCTGCACAGTCCAAGCAGAGAACGCTTTGCTGATCAGATTTCTGCGAGTGGTGTTATTCAATGACCTAACACCTGTTTTCATCACATTAGACAGTCATTAGAAAAGAATGCAGGCATGCAGGGCCACAGCTCAGTGGTGCCGTGCCCGCCTGGCAAGCGCAAGGTCCTGAGGTCAGCAACACAGAGCAGGGGCCACAGTGCATGATTCCTCCTGAGCCCGGGTCAAGTCAAGGCACCTGGACAGGTGCGCTGTTGCGTGGCGAGAATGCCGCCTTCAGTTCTGGTGCCTCACGGAGCTGAGCTCCGCTCTCTGCCCTGGGACTCCCAGGAGGAAGCAGCTGGTGCGGTCCTGTGGGACCCCGGCCAGCTGTGCCCAGACTCACGGCCCATGGGAAGGTGAAGTCACAAATACATATTGTTTTAAGCTCCTGGATTTGTGGCAAGATTTGCTGCATAGTAATAGGAGGTTTCCCAGATGTCTCTGGGGGGACCGAGCCCCAATGGCACCTGCTGTCCCTAGCTCAGTGTGTCCCCTGCCCAGGCTTCCCTCTGTTTTCCCCCTTCCCTCTTCTCACAGTGCTGCTTTCTGGAATGACCTTCTAAAGGGCCTGCACCCCCACGTTTCTTTCAGAATCTGTGGAAGAATCTGATGGGGTTCGGGTCTAGGATCCATGTCTGATGCTCATTCTGCCGAAGGCTTGAGCTCCATCGCGTCGGCGTTGAGATGTACGGCCGAGAGCAGCGAGTGGACTGTGCGTGTGTCGAGCTGTCAGGAGTGGAGTCCACTGGTGAGTGCTCGGCTGAGTGGGTTGTCAGGAGGTGGGAGGAAGCGTCCCCAGAGGCGCGCCTCTGCCTCCTTCCCCTTTCTCTTCTTCCCCTCCCTCCCTCCCTCCCCTTCTCCTGCTCACCACGGTGAGCATTTCTGCTCCAGACCATCAAGTTCTTCCTCATCGTGTTAACAAAGCAACAGAGTCAGGTGGTCACGGATTGGCAGCTACGAGCAAAGTCTACCTTTCAGTTAGTGCTTTCAAGGAGAAGCCACATCAATCTACCTCTAAAAAATCATGTTATAGAGATACAGTTTACATCCTATATAATTTACCCATTTGAAGCGTAACTCCATAAATGTACACATGATTCTTTATGGGAAGGAGTAGTGGAGAAGAGAGGAGAGGAGAGGACAGGAGATGGGAGAGAGAGAGAGAAAGAGGGAGAGAGAGGGAGAGAGAGAAAGAGAGAGGAGAAAGAGAGAGGAGAAAGAGAGAAGGAGAGAGGGAGAGGGAGAGAGAGGGAGAGAGGGAGAAAGACAGAAGGAGAGAGAGAGGGAGAGAGAGAGAGAAAGACAGAAGGAGAGAGAGAGGGAGAGAGAGAGAAAGACAGAAGGAGAGAGAGAGGGAGAGGGAGAGGGAGGGAGAGAGCAAAGGGGCAGCGAGACAGAGCGAGATGGGGGAGGGAGGTATCTGTCGCCACAATCAGATTTAGAGCCTTTTATAGACTCTAGAGGGAAATCACGTGACACACACCGGCAGGGTCTGCCCGTGCCCTCCACCGCACCCCTCTTAGCCCGAGGCCATCTTCTTCTGTCTCTGTATGTTTGACTGTTCTAGATACATCATGCACATGTGAACTAAGTGCTCCTGTGGGATGGACTTCTTCCTCTTAGCCTTGTACTTTCAGTGTCCCCAATGCTGCATCCTGCATCGACACTTTATCACTTTATTGCTTATTACAGCTTTCTGTGGATAGACCCTCTTTATTTACTTGTTCACCCACTGATGAGCATTTGAATTGTTTCCAAACTTTAACTATTATGACTGTGCTTCTTTGGACAGTTCGCTGGTTACAAGACCGTGTGGATATGTGTTTTCATTTTTCCCAGGTACCTACTGGGGCAGAGCTGTTGAGTCATCACGACTCCACATGGAACAGCTCAGGGCTCTGCCTACTTGTTCTCTGAAGTGGTTGCGCCACATTGTATTGGCATCAGCCATGCGTTTAGGGTGCTTTGAATGTCCCCATATTCTCAGCTCCTCTTGATGACAGCTGTACTATTGGGATTGAAGAGGTTTCTCCCAGAGGTTTGGATTTGCATTTCCACAATGACTAATGAATGTGTTTTTTAAATTGAATTCTTTATTGGAACAATTTATATACATCTCAAAATCACATATAACATTGGGAAATTTGTACCAGTATATGCCACAAGTTAATTCTCATTTTTACCCATATTGAATGTTTTTTCTTGTACTTGTTTGTTGTTTACACATCCTCTTTAAAAATTTTTATTCCAGTTATTCACCTATTTTTAAACGGTCATTTGCCACTTCCTTTTGAGTTGTAAATGTTTATAGATTCTAAATATAAATCCCATCAGATATCTAATTTGCAAATACTTTCTCCCATTGTGGATTATTTTTTAATTTTCTTGATGATATCCTCTGAAGCACAGATTTTTAATTTCGATGAAATGTGCTTTATTTGTAATCTTTTATTGTGTCGCTTAGGCTTTTGCTGTCACTGCTGAGAACTCCTGTGTAATCCAAGGTCACAGAGACTCAGTTTCCTGTGAAACGTGTATGGCTTTTGCTGTTACATTTACACCTGTGATCTATTTTGACTTAAATCTGTGTGAGATGAGACAAAGGGATTCCGATTCATTGTTTGGGTGTCTGTGGAGAACAGCATCCTTTACCGAAAAGACTGTAATCTTCCCGTTGAACTATTTTAGCAGGTGTTTAGAAAATCAGTTGGTCACAAATAGAAGAGGTTAGTTCTGGTCAATCAGTTCAGTTTCATGTTTCTGTATGTCTTAAGCTCTGATTTTTACTGTCTTGACTAGTGTAGCTTTGCAATAAGCTGTGCGATTATGACAGTTCTATAGCTAAATTGAAGGTATAATTATTCCAAGTTTTTTTTTCAAGTTTACATTTCTGCATCTCTCACATTTCTAATTGATTTTAGGGGCAGTTTGCCAATTTTTGAAGAAAGTGTAGCTGAGATTTTCAATAATGAGTGTGTTGGATCTGATCATCACCTTTTGGGAAATCCTCCTCTTGATATCAAGCCTTCCAGCCTATGAACATAGAGTGTCTTTCTATTTCTATCTTTAATTTACTTCAATAATTTTGTAGTTTCAGTGTATAAGTGTTGCATTTTGTTAAATTTTTTCTCGATATTTTATTATTTTGGTGTCTTTATGCAAGAAATTGATTTTCTAATCTTTAGATTGTTAACTGTTAAGAGTATAAAAATATAATTGGCTTTATATTTGATCTTATATCCTGCAGCTTTTCTGAGCTCATTTGTTCATTTTCATAATGTTTTATTAAATATCTAAGGTTTGTTTACATATAAAGCCATGTCTTATAGAAGTACAGATGGTTTTATTTTTTTTTCTTTTTAAGTCTGGGTGCTTTTATCTGTCTCGTTTTATTGGCAAAGGTAGAACATCCAGTATCAATTTCAAGTTGCAAAAGCAGATATTATTCCTGATCTTGTTCCTGATCTTAAGGATATGAATACACTCTTTCACTATTACTTCTTATTAGTTATGAGTTTTCAAAAAATTCATCTGTTCTATCCTGTATTTAGTTGTTTTCTCCAAAAAAAGATCTCTATAAAGCATAAGCCCTGGTAACTGAATGTGACCTCATTTTGAAATGCACTCTTTGTGATTTAATTAAGTTAAGATAAAGTCTTCAGTGTAGACCCTGATTCAGTATGACCCAGCTCTGAGAAAAGGGGAACAGACACCGTGAGAGATGTACATAGATGTGAAGACAGAGACACACGTATACACAGATGTGAAGACAGAGACACACGTGTACACAGGTGTGAAGACAGAGACACACGTGTACACAGGTGTGAAGACAGAGTCACACATGTACACAGGTGTGAAGACAGAGACACATGTGTACACAGATGTGAAGACAGAGACACACGTGTACATACACAGGTGTGAAGACAGAGACACACGTGTACACAGATGTGAAGACAGAGACACACGTGTACACAGGTGTGAAGACAGACACACGTGTACAGAGATGTGAAGACAAACACACGTGTACACAGTTGTGAAGACAGAGACGCAAGTGTACACAGATGTGAAGACAGAGACACAGTGTACACAGGTGTGAAGACAGAGACACACGTGTACACAGGTGTGAAGACAGAGACACCATGTACACAGGTGTGAAGACAGAGACACACGTGTACACAGGTGTGAAGACAGAGACAAAGATTTGAATTTCACCACCAAACTCAAGGAACTGAGGGTCATTAGGAGAGCCAGGGAAACATCATCCCGTGGAGTCTTCAGAGGGAACGCGAGGATCACATAAGACACTCCAGTTGTGATGTTCTCTTATAGCAGCTGTGGGAAACTGTTAGCTTGAGGGAGTCCCTTTCTTTATCTTTCGTGGGTCTATTCAAATGATCTATTTATCAAATAAATTTTGATAATTTGTGTCTTTCAAGGAAACTGTCCGCTTCATCTGGTTATAAAATATAGTGGCACAGCATCAGGGTTATTTTTATGCACCTTGATTGGATTACGTAAAACAGCATTTCCGAGTGTTCCCAGGAGAGTTTACCATTTGAATCTGTAACACCGGACTAAGATCAGTCTCCCCAGTGGGTTGGGCTTGTGTCAGCTGGGGCTGCACCATGAGCTCTGGACCGTCACGTTTATGGGACTTCTCGGCCACCGTACCGCAGGGCCCAACCGTTCGCAATTCATCTCTTTGTGTACGTCTGTAGCGAGTGTCTGCTTCTACCCTAGTGCCCTGGTCTCTCTGAAGACTCCCAACTACACACAGTTGTCTGTAAGATTTCCCAATACTGCCTATATGTTTTATTTCGGTAAGTTCTGTAGTGACATTTCCTTTTCAATTATGATTTTATCAATTTAAGTCTTTTATTCTTTTGGTCAGTCTAGTTAAACATTTACCAATTTTTTGAACTTCTCAAAAATTTAAAAATTAAAACTTTTGATTTTGTTAATTTTCTGTAGTTTTTCCATTCTCTGTTTTGACAGTTTCCTCTGCCATATTTGTATCCCTCTGTTAGATTCAGATTTATCTTGGTCTTCTTTGTCCATGTCTGACAGTGGGCAGTTAGGCTGTTGTTTTGAAATATTTCTTATTTTTAATGTAATTGCTCACACATAAATATCTTCTCTAAGCTTTCCTTTCCCTAGTTCCCCTTTGGGTTTTATACTCCATTTTCTCTTGCATTAGCTTCAAATCTTGTTAAATACAGAAATGTTGCATTAGTGTAATTTGTTCCTTCCCTGTGTATTATTACCATATACATAGCAGCTGTCAGAATTTCAACAGTTCAATTTTATAATTATCATTTTATGTAACCTATATATGTTTTAAATAGATGGAAATCAATATTTTAAATCAGTGGAAAGAGCAGAGAAAGGTGTGTTCATACAGTCTGTCATGTTTATTCATGTGAATACTTCTTGTGATCTTTATTTCTTTGTGTGATATGAGTTGTGGTTTAATTTTAGAATTCAGACTTTCTTACATTTTTAAAACAATGATGTGCTGGCATCTGCTTGTTTATCTGCACCATTATTCACTAACTTTGCACCTTAATTTTCAAAAATTAAAAAAACCGACATACTTCTAATAGAGCTACATTGTTTACAGAAAAACTGAAAACGAAGTACAAGAAGTGCTCTCCATGCCCCCAATTTCCTCATTGTTGACATCTTGCAATGGTGCGAGAATGCGTGAAGCAATATTCATCACTTTCATCCACACATTGTTACTAACTGAAGCCTACGGTTTGCACGAGGGACCACACTTGCATAGTTGTATGGGTTTTGCCAAATGTGTGATGTTGACAGAGGAGAAATATCACACCCAACCTGCTAGATGTCACATGTGCTGAGTTTGTGGTCCTGCAAATTTGAGGAACGACGTTGTGAACCAAAGGAAGAAGTTAAGAGAACTTTTTTGGAAATAAGGAGAGAAGAATAGCTCCTGAATTTTGGTGAAGGTCCCAGGAGGCTCTCTCTGTTGAGGGAAATTTATGCAGTAAAGTCACCATGTGGATACAACGTGGGTCAAACCACAACCAGCTTATAGGATTACGAGTGTAGCTGCTTAGCTGATATGGAGCTCACGGGGAAGCGAGCCACCTAGCAGGGTGCACGGAAGGAACACGGACAGTTTGGGCAAGGGATGGGGGTCCGGAGGCTCTGCTCGCCCACCAGGGTCACCGGTGCCTGTCTGGACCTGCTGGACCAGATGGTGCTAATCACAGCACAATCTCACATCACTGTTCCCCGAGGGGCTCACGCAGGCCTGCTCACTGCATCTTTGTCTGGCCTTCACCTGTACCTCCAGCTATAATTCTGATATGTTAATTTTTTTTGTGCTGAGTCCTTTGATCACTCAGCCCCTCTTGGACGGTGCATTAATTTCCATGCCATTGAACTGCCCATGGTAATGTTACGTGTCCACAGTCACAGTAACATACAGAACAGTTTCCCTGCCTTACAAATCCTCTGTGCTACACCTACTACCTCAGACTTACTCCACCTTGTCTTGGCAACAAGTGACCCTTTTTACTGTGTTTACAGATTCCTCTTCCAGAGTGTGTGTTATCGGGATTTTACACTATAGAGCATTTCCAGATGCATTTCTGTTTGTTTCATGTCTTTACACAGGTTTAGAGCTCATTATGCTTTAGTGCTGGGTAACCATCCATGGTTGAGATGGGCTCTTGTATGTTTATCCATTTACCTACTAATGGAAATCTGGGTGTCACCCAAGAATTATAAATATAGTTGTTATTAGTGTTTGGGTGCAGATTTCTATGTGGTTGTTTTTAACTCCTCTGGGTAAATGCCTAGGAACATAATTTCTGCATAGTATGGTAAGTACTATGCTTTCCAAAGTAGCCTCTTTCCATGATAGAAATTTTGTTCCATGACTCCTGGAGCCAGAGACAGCAGCCTGCTTTTTCTCAGCAGGACAGTTATTTCTGTACCAGCAGGTCATTAGGTGGGAATAGTACGGCTCAACTTTCTCAGTTTGCCTCATCCTGCATGGATTGTTCATCCTACATATGCCTTGGTAGAGGCTTTATAAGACTCTAATATTTCATTTGATGTGGATCTTCCACCCTAAGGTGGAGACTGGTATTAGCTAAGGTTGGTTTCTGTAATGTAGATCTGTGGGAAGCAAGAAATACTGGTGATTCTCCTCACCCAGGCAGAAACATGGCCCTAACCTGGGGCCTGGCAAGAAAGATTCCTTTCTTGCTTGCACGTGCCCAGAACAGAGCTTCCCTCACCCAGAGCCAGCAGCAGAAGGAAGAGTCAGGGACCTACAGTGGTTCAGATCCCACAGACTTGTACTACTTTATAGAACTTGACAGAGCCTCTCGGGTAAATGCTTCTACATTTGCTTTATTATTTTAGAACAATTTCTTAAGATATACAATTAAGGTTCATTTCTACCAGTTTGATTATGTCTTAGAACTCTGTAGAGTTCCTCAAGCCACCAATGAAGAAATCTTGTCAACTCCATCTTTGAAATCCCATATTTTTCCTCCTTCTGAAGAACATTTTCTGACTTTTTTGTAGACCAAGAAAACAGTCTGTGTCTACTTGGGAGCACTTCATATTTCAGTACTTCTAGGTTACTGGGAGGTCTGCATGAAAACACAACCCTCAGGATTGCTTTCCCAATGAGGATGAGGAAATTCTCTGGAAAATAATACTTTGGGGGGAGGGCTCAACAATTGCTCTTCATATATGGGGCAGACGTAGGATATCTGTGGCTTAAACTTAAGATTCTGAGACAAAATTAGGAGAAAAGTCATCCTTTTGTGGACATAAAAGGATGGAAATCATGTTCAGATTCAAGATTTCCATGGGCTTTCTTGGGTATTCCGTTGTAGGAGGCTTGGATATCCTACTTAAGAATGTCTAGGTTCTCTCTCTATCACTCTCTTCCAAGGCAGATATGAATTTATTGAAATAGAATTTAACAACTATACAGAAAATCTTGTTACTTTCTCTGAAATGGAATCATTAGGACCATTAATCATTTCTGATTCATCTTGTAATAAAACATCTGTGATCCAGAGTACTGCTAAGCTTACTGGTGTTGTAACTCACATTTTGCATGCACATGTGGTGCTCTGTGGAGGTGAGCCAGTTGGTGTGTGACCTGGGAAGCCCACTGAGCATTTGGGTTGGCATGGAAAGGGAGACATACTTCCAGAATCCAAAGATTTATGAGAATTGAGTTGGGTGGAAAGGAAAAAATTGGTGGCTCGTTATGTTTTTCTGTCCTGGCCATTGGCTCTACAGATGTTAGAATGTGGGATCCATGCTTCTTGGCACAATAGAATGAAATGCTCACCAGCAGAAGGCAGAGGTGGCCTTGGCAAGAGTTTATGTCCTGACGTCATCCCAAAGCCTTGTCTGGTCCTAAGCAGGACTTTTGGGAGGCTACTGGATCCTGAGGCACTACACTCACTGCACATCTGGGGCACTGATTGGTCTGTTACTGAATGAGCCATCAGGAGCTGGGACGTGACCGGAAGAGGCGGTCACTGGGGGTGTGGCCTGGAAGAATGTACCTCCTCAGCTCCACCACTCACTTCCTGCTTCCTGTCCACTCACTTCCTGCTTCCTGTCTTCCAGGAAGTGAGCTGCTGTCCTCTCTCTAGACCCTGGCACCGTGCCTTCCTGCCTTGGAGCCAGCAGACTGTGGACTAAAATCATGAGGCAGAATAAACTTGTGCCCCTTGAATTTTCTGAAGTCAGGCACTGAGTAGCAGATAAGAAAATGACAGAGGCAGACGTCTCCAGGGCTAAATCCCTCAGCGGCCTCATCGGTGGGTGGTCTGCGATGGCCAACTCTTCTCTGGCCAGCTCTGGCAGCAGAAGTTAGGTAATCACTTGGCATTCCACAGGCCTTTTCAGCTAACTGATAGTAGTGACTTACAATAATAGCTTTCTGAAAGTTCACTATGTGCCAGTAAATACTTTGCAATACCCCTGGGAAAGGAGTCTTTTTATTGACCTCACTTTATAGATGAGAAAACTGAGCCATAGAGAAGTTGAGAAACCGGAGTGTACGTGGTCAGGTCTAACAAGTGGGAAAGGAGGGGTCTGACTTCAGATTGGCACTGTTGTCAGTACACTGACTGTGCCGTGTGCTCCCCAGAGGTGGCGTCCAGGGGAGAAACAAGCATGTGCCACAGGAAGCTGCCGATACTTACACCCCTCAGTTCCTTTGCACTCTCTCTCTCTCTCTCTCTCTATTTATTTATTTATTTTTGAGACAGGGTCTCACTTTGTAGTCTAGACTGGCTCTGAACTCACTACGTAGCGCAGGCAAGCCTTGAGCTCACAGCAATCCTCCTGCCTCTGCCTCCCGAGTGCTGGAATGACAGATGTGAACCACCACGCCCAGCACTGGGATACGTGGTACCAGGAATTGAACTCTTTGTGCTTGCCAGGCAGACACAAAGCTCACTGAGCTAAACCCCCAGCTCTCTTTCTCTTTTTCATAGTCAGGCTAGGGTGTTCTCATGAAACAGTCCTCATACTTGTTAGTAGGTTTTTAAAACTTCTTTTTCATCATGTGGAATCCAGCATTTAATGGACAAATAGATCACATTCTGGTTTCCAATTGCTATGCTTGTCAGGAGTATTAAAAACCATATTTTCTTTAATCTCACAATTATAGATCTAATCTAATATCAAAGGGAAGTTGGCAGAAAAATTAGATAATTTCTTCTGCTCTGATTCTATATACACTAAGAGAGAAACATTTCTACTATGTTTATGTTCTTCATAACATTTCTATGATTTTTCTTATCCACCTTTGAAAGGAAGCAATTAAGTTACATTTTGTACATTCCATTGTCAACAGATAATCTATAACCTGCTGTATAGTGTTATAATGATTTTACTTTCATCTTTTCTAAGGAAAGAAAGTTACCATTACTTACCACAGAGTAATCATATTTGGAGGGTTTCAGGAGGAAATATTTGTTCTATACCCTCTGCTCGAGTTCCTGGCGGACTCTCTTTTGATCTCTCAAGTATGTTGCTAGCCCAGTTCTCTTCTGTGCATTAGAACTATGGGTCGATTAAAAACTGGATACTTCTGATTACAGTCGTGGCTGTCCTCGATGCTGTGGTGCTGTTCAGGAAGAAAGTAACTTGTACTTCGTTGATGGGAGTGTTCACAGCTGTAAAGCTGTCGGGCTCTTGGGGACCGTCCAGCTTGAAGAGGGGCCCTCGCCCAATCCCGAGCCCCTCTCACAGGGCAGGCTTTGTCTAATGAAAGGATAATGAAGGGTTCCCTCACCTGACCTCTTGCTCAATGGGGACAGTTGACAGAAGAGAATCCCGAGGGTCATCCCAGCCTCCGAGCTCTTCCTAAGGCTGGCTGGAGACTGCACTGTGCCCAGCGTGTCCTTCTGTCCACTTCTGCTTCCTTTCTCCCTCCCTCCTTTCCTTCCTTCCTTCCTTCCTTCCTTCCTTCCTTCCTTCCTTCCTTCCTTCCTTCCTTCCTTCCT